>JAEANM010024242.1:0-11194 GCA_017656035.1 Myanophis thanlyinensis
AAAGCGCAGGCCTGAAGATGACGAATGAGACTTCGTCGAAACGTTGCCAAGAAACTTCAAATCCTACGCGGGAAAAACCCCAAATAACCAAATATCCATATATATATATAATGTTTATTGAATCTAATATTATTTATATTAGGCTTCGGCCATAGAAACATAGTAAGAAACGAATTTAGTACAGGGGAAAAAAATAATGTAAGAGTATACTTCCACACATGCTCCAGCAACAGGATATTTATATCTACTCATTTACAGCAAAAGTTATCCAAAATACTTGAAACACATTTTTACTGTGTGTGGTCACTGCAAGCTGTGAGTCAATTGCTTATATTAGCAAGAAAAATAAACAGAAGTTTGCTGCTCATTTCATTACCTTATGCCAGATACAAACAATGAAAGACACAATGAGTTCTGGAGCCAAAGAAGTCTTTTGTTTTGTTTTGTTTGTTTCTCATGAGGTAGAGAGGAGATCTCTGCTGGAGGAGGAAATCCAAAATGAGGTTTTACCCTGAGACCTCTCTACTATTCTCTGCAGTTGATTCTTTCCGACACTGTAAATCCTCAGGATCAGACAAGATTGAAGAGGGAGATTGTTTTGCCCGTGTGAAGGAAAATGTTGGGTAAAAATCATGGGCTACACCCTAAGCATACTTTCAAGTCTGGCAGACTGACAAGCAGGCTTGTGCGCACGCTCACGTGCATACAAACACACACACACATTATTTTTGTTCACATTTTATTTTCTAGGGAAAAACCAAATACCACTGCGTACTGTATGTTCCTTTTCACTGTTAATTTTTGAAATTTGCCATCAATAGATTTGGGGCGTTCCAGTACCAGTTTGGTCAGTTCAAGTTCCACAGTGCTATGGCGACTGCCGAAAACTTGACCTGCTTACTGGTAAACCACTTAACCAGCTAAAAGCCATTCTGCCCAGGATCTGAACTTGACTGAGATTGACAGCTGATGTGTCACAATAGGAAAGACAGTGATTGAAGAACAAGGGTCAAGAAGCATGCTGTTTAGAAAAAGGAAAGAAAATGACTTCATAACGTCCCGTCTGATGACCAAAGTTATATTGTATTTATGGATGGCTCCAGGCCTGGGCCTTCTTATAGCTCTGCCAAAATACTGTTTTTACTGCTCTTTGGATATCCATATGCGTATTTTTTTCTGTCCCTCAGATTGCTGGCTGCTATTCAAAGAAAGTCATGCACTGCAGTGAACAGGGCACTAAGTGTCTCTCTTCTGTCTTTCTTTTGTCTAGCCATCAATCCTACTCAGTTTTGTGGATGTCACTGAAGGCGTTTAGATGAATGGTAGGATTCACCAACATAAATTACTGTAGCTTATTTTTTCCCCCAACTGCCACAGACACGCCAGCTTTGCAAAATCCAGTCACTCACCACAAAGCAATGTCATGATAGGTCAATTACTTCCAAGCTACAGAAATTTCTCTTAGTTTCATGAGGGTGTTCATTTTGAACAGAAAAAGAACATCTTTAGGAATGAAGATTAGATTGCCTTTGAGCTTTTATCTTGTAATGTAAAATTTAAATGTGGATTATAAACCTACCTGAAGTAACAATAACTTGCAAGCCTGAGGTAATGATACCTTAAGAAAGTTATTATTTCTCAGAGTCTGGTAGATTTACTACGCCATGAGATTTCTTAAGGAGGATCTGTATCAGCCAAATGGATACTGGAAACCTCCAAGAAAATAAAAGGCACTTCCACTGTAAAATTTGGAGCTGGCAAACCTTTCATAGGGTAAGCCCATATGGTTTCATTTCCATGCTTCTATACCATAATAGGTATCTATGCCTCTTTCTTGGAGTTCAAATAGAAAAATTCACCCTTTACCAGTACTGCCATTTCCTCAGAGAAAACATACCTGACAGTATTTATTTATAAATCCATTTCTTTTCGAACAGAGTTCCCCTAGGCAGTACACAAAACAAAATACCAGAATCCAAACCGAAAAGCAACAAAATTAAAATATAATATTAAAGCCAAGAGGAACAGAGCTATCATCTTCAATCTTAAAACAACAACCTTTAAAAGACAGACAAAATCCACCCCCCTCAACAGCCCAAAAGCAGCCTCTCTGGCAATACAGGTGCAAACACAAAGAGCTGTAAACACTGAGTTTGTTTGATTATAATCACTGATAATATTCTCAGACCATCTGCTGTATCCAACCCAAACTCCCAAATTTTCCTTTCCTTTCCTTTCCTTCCTGTCCTTTCCTTTCCTTTCCTCCCCTTCTTTCCTGCATTGCTTGAAGGCTTAAAACATATTTCAATTTTCCCATCCTTTTCTCTTCCTTTTTAAGAATGCTGAGGGCAAAGGTTTTCCCTTTGAGGTAGGCAAAGTCAGAAAACAGGAACCACAAGGTGTCTTGGGATATACTTTAATGGAACAAAAGTCTTGTAGCAGGGTTTTGAAATCCTGTCAAAGTATCTCTCTACTTCACAGTATATCTAACCCAATCAAAGTTGGGTTGTTTGGAGTTTCTTTCTTATGATAACTTTCCCAGGACTCAGATATCTTTTCTGTAACAGCTGTATATTCTTTGGGTGTTCCATTGCAATTTTTTTTTCCGAAGGCCACTAGAGGAGCGGTAGCAGTGCAGGGTGCCCCTGCGTTGAGTCATGAGTAGGGCTAGGATTTTCTTCTTTTTCCTGTTGATTTTCAGGAAGCAGGAATGACTATTTTCTTTATTCAGTTACCTTAAACCTAACTTAGAGCTTACTCTGCTATTTTTGTGTGCTTTTATCAAAACGATGAGAAAGTAAGGCACTTATTTTTGGCAGCAGAGCAGGAACTCTGAGGCCCACAGTAAAAAAGCTTCAGGGTCCTGTGTCTGACCATGGGACCTCAGGTTGCCCAACTACAGAGAGTATCGAGAGGGAACAGCTATTAGTAAGGCAATGGGCAAATGAACCCTGCAGAAGCTCAGATGAGGGGAGAGGACTAAAAAAGACAGGCACAGCCAAAATTCACATGAAGATAAAAAAGAGGGCAAGAGAAAGAGTGTGTTCGAGCCTGCAATTATGAAAGCTAATCTTAATAAAAGTAGCTTTAGGCACACAGAGCATATGTTTCTTGATCTTGTAGGGCTGACATCAATGCAGAAGGAAAAGAAGAGGAACATGAATAACAGAGTTGGAAGGGACCTTGGAGGTCTTCTAGTCCAGCCCCTTGCTTAGGCAGGAAACCCTACACCACTTCAGACAAATCGTTATCCAAATTCTTCTTAAAAACTTCCAATGTTGAAGCATTCACAACTTCTGGAGGCAAGTTGTTCCACTGATTAATTGTTCTATCAGGAAATTTCTCTTTAGTTCTAGGTTGCTTCTCTCCTTGATTAGTTTCCACCCATTGCTTCTTGTCCTGCCTTCAAGGTATTTTGGAGAATAGCTTGACTCCCTCGTCTTTGTGGCAGCCCCTGAGATATTGGAACACTGCTATTTTCAGCAGACTAGACATACCCAGTTTCAGCAACCCTTCTTTGACAATAAAGCTGGAGGCTTGCAGTTCTCTTTTGAAGGCAAGTGGTCATTCTCCACTAGAAGCCATTCTGTACTAGACAATCATGACTAGACATTTTCCACTAGAAGGGACAAAAAGGTTGTGTGAATACTACACTGGTCCATAAACACTATTCAGGGGATACTAGTAATAATATTTCAGAAAAAAATAGTAAATTGTGGACATGCTGAAGTAACTAGAACTTTTTAATCAAATATACCTTGGTTTTTAATTTTTGTTACACTTTGTTACATGTTTCTCTCTCTTTTTTATCTGTTTTGCATGTTTTTTTATTATCTGCCCAAAGATGTTAGGGCTGGAGAAGCAGAGGTGAAATTCAGCCGGTTCGCATAGGTTCTATAGAACCGGTTATTAGAAGAAATCCCCTTTTGTTTTTTTCCCACTTTGCAAGGTTAATCCTGTAAAGATTAACTTTACAGGGTTAATCCTGTAAATAAGGCAGTTGTTTCTAGCCTAATCTTTATTGCCTTGCTCACAGAAACTGCCTCTCCCCTTATTACATTGTAACTTCGATGAAATTTAATTCTGTGCTTGGTGATGTTTAATCCTGTGCCCACGCCCACAGAACCATAGTAAAAAAAACTGAATTTCACCACTGTGGAGAAGGATATAAACATTTGTAACAGATAAATAAGGCTTTTCACATTGGAGTAGACAATGGCTTACATTTAAAAAGGGAATCTGAAGGCTTGATTTTGGCTGCTCAAGAGCAAACTATTCAAACTAACGCAATCAAGGCCAGAACTGAAAAAATCATCAAATGATTTGTACAATGCAAATTGTACAAAGAAGTAGAGGAAACAGCAGATCATATACTCAGCTTGTGAAAGAAGATCACATAATCTGATAAACAATGAAATAACACAATAACCAAAATGGTTTACTGGAACATCTGTAAAAATCATCATGTTCTAGCAATGAAAAACTGGTGGGAACATAGAGCTGAAAAAGTAATCAAAAATGACCAGATTAAAATATTGTGAGATTTCCAAATACAAACAGATAAATGCTTGGCTTACAACACACCAAACTTAATATGGTTGAACAGGAGAAAGTACGGCTAATTAATGTGCAGTAAGAGTAGTAAGTCAGTCAGTCAGTCAGCCAGTCTGTCCGTCCATCCATCCTAGCACCATAAAACACATTTATAAACTAAGGAGAATAGGACAATAAATGCTGATGAAGTTACCTAGTCTGGTAATGAAAAATTCAGCTTGAAAAGCAAACCATTGCCATAACCATAAAACACTTCCCAATACGTAAACAATCACAGCGCTCTCAATGCTCAGTGGAAGATGGTGATACCTTTAGGAAAAAGTGGTTCCACAAATAACCTAGATCTATTCTATGCAGGGCTTTAAAGGTAACAATCAGCACTTTGAATTGCATCTGGAAAGAAACTGGAAGCTAATGTAGCTTGCGTAGCAGAGGTGCAACGCCAGTAAATCAAAGGGTGCACGAATCTGTGTATGTGCTGCCGCATTCTGGATCAGTTGTACATTCTGGATGGTTTTCAAAGTCAGCCCCATGTACAGCACATTGCAATGATCTAACTGGGAAGTGATAAATGTATGAGTGATTACGAACAAGACCTCCCAATCCAGGAATGGGCACAGCTGGCACACACTGCAAATGTGCAAAGGTATCCTTCAGGGGATGCCCCAAAGTGTGTATTAGCTCTAGTCCAAGGCCCCTTCCACGTCCTCATTCCAAGTTGCAACCCAGGCCTTGGCCAAACTCTGTATCAGAGCTTCGGGAAAGACTCCAAGTTTCCTCTGAGATGGCGCTGGGTCTATCAGTTGCCTGGAGTGGGCCAACTGAATAAGTTCAACTTCCCTGCAGTGATGTAGCCTCAGAAAACTCTATGGCCAGAAGGACATGACAAGGACTTGCTATGAACATCCCCCCCCCCCCCCCCATGGTATGAATCCTGTATGACCTGTCACAACAAGACAAAAACCTAATGTGAGACCTCCTTTGCGAGTTAGGCCCTGAATAAGTTGGACCAGATCCATGGCTGCTATGAACATCTGAGCCACTTCTGACTCCAGTCCCAGAGAAGACTGGCTGAAGTCCCACAGAACCATAAGGCTGGGGAATGCCATTGCCAACTCAGCTACAATGGCAAGGAGCTTGGACAGGGACACTGCTAAACTACAGGGAGGAACATAAGCAAGAGCAGTCTCAACTAACCCCTATGGTCCAATCTCACATTGAAGGACTCATATCTAATTATGTCTGAAACTATCGGATGAAAACTCCCCCTCCCCTTGGCCCTTAAATATAGCATTATTGATTATACAGCTATAATCAATAAAATAAAGTAAAGCTAAGATGATTATGGAGGTCTGTTTGTCCTCCAGGTTTGTATTTTCAGTTTGTTTTCCTTTTCATGGTTTCATCAGTGATTATATTATAAATTAATAAATTTATATTTAATCCTAGTCATTATATTATATTTAGTCCTAGTCATCAACAGAAAGTTTTTTTTTTTAAAGGAGAAAATGTGTACTATGGTCATAGATGAGCATAGAAAAATTATCAGTGATTTTGGAGCCTAATTTTTACTGGATCCAAAGTGTAATGGAATCTGAGGTTTAACTTTCCACCACCTAACAGAAGATGGGGGCAATTCTTCAACTGGGATCATGGCTGAAGAGAAGGAATTGAATCTCTCTTTCCTTTGGGCTGTGACTCCTTGTACCCCCTGTTACTTAACCTCCCACCCATCTAATTCTGCTTCCAATTATAAAGTTAGCTCACATTTATTTCTGCCTCCAGAATGCTTTGTTCAGCAAATTTGAGCAAAAGCCTTAGTATTTTCAAAAGATGAAATACTATTTTAAAAAATGAAGGCAATGATACTTTATTGAGGTTAGACTATTCGTGATACTCAACTATATGTCTTTTGTTTGAGTAGAGACTGCAAATTAAGTAGAAGAAAAAAAATCCCCTGATCTTTTTTTGTAACTTTCATTCTTTATTCAGTAACACAAAACCAAATTGGGCTAAACCACAGATGTCAGTCACAGTAATTAATTTTAGTTAATGAAATAGAATGTTTAATAATGATAATAATTTAAAACTCCCTGAAAAATCCAAGGATATTTATATATATAAAAAAGAGTGTCTACTTACCTCTACTTAATGTGTTGTCTTTTTTATCTGTTAAACTCATGGCCAGGGAGGCACCATCAGGGATCTGTGAGAAAGAAGGAGAAGCAGAAATTCATTAGGAACGAGCAAATTGGGACATTTCTGTAAAATGACTGAGAGACATTTACCAAATAAATTTAGCAAAGAGTTAGACTCTCCATATACTGCCTCTGTAAACTGCTTAGAGAGGGCTGAAAAGCACTATAAAGCGGTATATAAGTCTAAGTGTTATTTGGGTACATGCATATTTCTGCAACTTGCTACTGACAAATGCTTACAGACTCTCTTCCTTTGTCTCCTCTGCATCATTATCAGATCTTTAAAATAAGACGGCTGCAAATTCATTTTATTGATTCTACAAATTATTAAAGGCTTGGCTAATTTAACTACATCATGTTGCATCACATCTTTAATATGCATATAAATATTAAGCAATTCCCATTTTACATTTTGATGCAAATATTAAGGTATCTGCGGAGGCAACAATGTGAATTAAATTTAACGCTTAAAAGGATGCAAACCTGAAGATGCCCTCACTTAGGAAGAAAGCTACACTGTGGAAACACAGACTTTGTAAATAAGCAGGCAGAAGCTTATATTGTACAAATTGTTTCTCTATTTTTATTAGGCCGCAAAATGCCTGTGAAAAACATTACACTAGAATAATAGAAACACTGTGGATTTTGCACGAAAGATTGGTGAACAGGAGACGGCAGAAATGTAATATTCTGATAGCAGGCACTCTCTGCAAACTATGTATGCATTCTTTGTTATTCCATTTTCCTTGCACCTTCCATAAGGGGAGGGTTTTTTTTAGAAATACATATTAAACTACAGACTAATTTGCATACACAGCCACCGTAAGATTGGGTAAACATACAGTTTAAAAGTAATTGAGATAGAATCAAAGGGCTAGAAGGAAGCTTGGAGGTCTTCTAGTCCAACCCCCTGCTCAAGGCAGGAGATCTTATATCATCCCAGACAACTGGTTGCCCAGTTTTTTCTTGAAAACCTCCGGCCACGGAGCGCCCACAGGAGGTAAGCTGTTCCACTGATTAATCGTCCTCATTGTCAAGAAATTCCTCCTTATTTCCAGGCTGAATCTCCCTCCGACAGAGCTTCCACTCATTGCTTCTTGTCAAGTACTACAGAGAATAAATCAACGCCCTCTTCCCTGTGACAGCCCTTTAAGTTTTGGAAGGCTGCTATCATGTCTCCCCTGAGTCTTCTCTTCATTAGAGCTGGTTCATTGCATGATTTAGCCTCCAGACTCCTTATCATTTTTGCTGCTCTTCTCTGCACTCCTTGGGCTCAGTCTCTCTTTTATACCGTGGTGATCAGAACTGGATGCAATACTTTAAATGTGGCCTGGTTAGTGGAATATAGAGCAGTACTGTCATGTCCTGCAATGTTGATGATATCCCTCTGTTGATGCAGCCTAAGGACTGTATTGGCTTTTTTGGCAGCTGCAGCAGACGGCTGACTCATACTTAAGCGGTGATCCACTAGGCCTACTTGGTTACTATTGTTGAGCCAGGTGCCTCCTATTCTAGATCAAGGCATTTGTTTTTTCCTGCCTACGTGCAGCACCTTATTTTTCCCACCACTCTACTGCATCTTGTTGGCCAGGATCCAATGCTCAAGTCTATCAAGATCTTTCTGAATCTTGACTCTATCTTCCACAGTGTTGGCAATTTCCTCCACCCTGATGTCATCTTCAAATTTGGTGGGTTCCTCTTCTATTCCCTAATCTAGATCATTTATGAAGGTAATGAAGAACTTCAGGCTTAAGACAGAACCCTGAGGTCCCTCCCTCCGCATAGATGTAGCTCCATTGAGGACCGTGTTTCTGTGCTTTGTGATTGTACCAAAGGAGGCTCACTCAATTTCGCTGCACACATGTTGTGCATTGACAATAAAGGATTGAATTGAATTGAATTGAATACATGCTGACTGCAGTTGGTCAGCCAACTGCGAATCCATCTAGTGGTGATACTGGCTATCCCACATTTTACCAAGACATAGGCTGAGGTACTGTGAAAGTAGCAAGAGCCAGTTTGGTGTAAGTGATTAAGGCATGAGGCTAGAAAATGGGATACTGGGAGCCTTAGGCATAAAGCCAGCTGGGTGACCTTGGGCCAGTCACTTTCTCTCAGTTCTAGGAAGCAGGCAATGGAAAACCACTTTTGAAAAACTTTCCCAGGAAAACGGCAGGGAATTGTCCAGGCAGTCTCTGAGAATTGAGCACAACAGAACAGAAGGGGGAAAAAAACCCAACAGAAGTAGTACATGTTCAGTCCCATGGCTATTTGTATGAAATTAGTATATGCGTGTGAAAATGCTTTGAAGAAAGGCCTAAATTATATGACTGTCACTTCAAATGAAATTAAAATTATTTTTGACAAAGGAAGTTAAAAAAAAAAAAAGCAAGCTTCTTTTGTGGGCAACCCGTGCTCCCATAAGAGATCAATGCGAACTCTGACACTACTGTTAAGAAGAGGAATGGCATGATTTTAATTAGGACGGATGGATGGCAGCCACTGGGAAAACGAAGCTTTTTCTTCCACGGCAGTATCTTGTTTTGCATGAAAAGTGTTTAATTAGTCTTGATGTGTTGCAATATTAACGAATTTCTCGCCAGGGCAGATGTCTATTCCCCAGAAGGTCTTGTGGAGTTATGGCAACCTTCCTGCTTGCTTCTGTTAATCCTGCTTAGGAAGCAGATCGTGGGGCCTCTGAGGAAAGCCAGGCTTAAAGGGAGAGAAATTCTTGGAGCAATGACACTTCTTACCTTATAATGTCCTAAGGTGTTCAGTTTTTTCCTGCCATCCTCCATCACAGAAGTGTCATCAAGGTCCCGGAGGATGTAACTGTCAGTGCTTGTGGCAAACCATTCTAAAAAAAGAAAATGGAATGAGTAAGAAAGTTGCCTGGAATACAGCAAGTGTTAGTTAGCAAGAATATAAATCACTTTTCTTATTTTGATGCCACATTTTGTGATTTGGGAAACCAGTAATCCAGTAGCAAGCTCTGGGGATTTAAAGAGCATGTTTATTCCATTAAACTCACATGTGAGTAACCATGGTTGGAAATCTTTTAAGAGCATTGCAAGTAGATAATCTGTAATCCCTGTACTCTGCTTGGATGTTATGACCCTCTCTGTCCCATCTATACCAATAAAAATACGTTCATATTTAGAATATGCAAAGAAAAGAAGTCTGCAGGAGATTTTCCAGCACTTTGATTTTCAACCACCTGGATTTAAATAAATGTACAGCAATTGTTTTTACTCAAGTTCTGTCCAACTCTGAATGCATTTATATAGAAATTCAGTTAATTTCATACATGAACTCTGAAGCACAATTTACAAAAGAGAACATAAATAAAGTTTAAAAAATGTATTAATTAATTGTAAAGCTATTTTTTTTTCTGATGTCAACCAAAGTAATTTTTCCTCAGAACTATTTTTTTTTTTTTAATTTTAGAGGAGGGAAACTGCTGAGTTCCCTGTGAACATCGCCATTTGCTCTACATTACCACAGCATTTATATTTGGAAATAAAGCTTGCTACATTTGCTTCAGACAAGATCCCCTTTTTAGTTTTTGACAATTATTAGCAACAGTACTTTATGGTCCAGTTGCTGTTTTCCTGAACGTGCCCAAGAGGCACAACTGGGGGCATTGCTGAGATTTAGCCCTCAATGTTTTATATAATGGCTTGGTCATTCAATAATCATTTATTTATTTAGAAAATGTATATTGCCGCCTACTTGCACATGGTGACTCAAGGCAGCTTACAAGGTTATAAAAAATACCACATAAAAGAAATAAAAAGAATAAAAAGAAAAATAATAAAATAAAAACACCCTTCTCGGCACAACACACATTCATACTAGCCATTTAATGGGCTCCATCCCACTCTGGGTTCCCCAGGCCCCCCCTGGCAGAACCATGTCTTCAAGGCCTTCAGAAAGAGCGTTAGAGTGGGAGCCAGTTTAATCTCCCGGGGGGTGGGTGGGTGGGATGATGTTCCAGAGAGAGGGAGCCACCATGGAGAAGGCCCTTCTTCTGGGTCCCGCCAGATGTATCTCCTTAGTGCCATCTCTATTTGTTAAATCTTTTATATATATAAGAACATACGCACACACATACACACTCTACCTCAATTCAACCCATCTCTGTCATTTTTCATTCCTAGGGGGCGGGGGCGCGGTTTGTAGGTTTGGGGATTATTTTGCTTGTATTTAACGTAAGCACTTTTAATGGCAAATTGAATTTTTGAAAACAAAGAAAACAAATACCAAATCTCTTAAAGCATTGCTTAACTCCCAAAGCAGCTGATCGAAGAAATGTACTAAGGGAAGATATTCCATGTCTGAACGTTATCTTCTATATCAGGGGTTGGGAACGTATGGCTTGTGAGCCAGGTGTGGCTCTTTTGAGAATTTCATCTGGCTCGCAGAAAAAATAAGTCTCGTCA
>JAEANM010024243.1:0-11194 GCA_017656035.1 Myanophis thanlyinensis
TCTATTCTATTCTATTCTATTCTATTCTATTCTATTCTATTCTATTCTATTCTATTCTATTCTATTCTATTCTGGATACATTAAGTGAAAACCTAGCTCTATTGTACTGTTGTGAGAATGGAAAGGCCAAGTTGAGACAACCATTCTGAAGATTTGTTGCCTGTGTTATCAGCACTTAGAGAAATTGTCCACCATTGGTTAAGAAAACTTAACTATAGATAAGAAACTCCTAGACCAAGGACAGTAGTTACCGTATCTACAGTGCAAAATAATGCTTTAACTGAATCCAGTGTTTTATCTTATCTTTTTTTCAGGTGATGTCTTGCAAGCTGTATTCCTGCAACTTGCAAGACATATTGCATGTTCTTTCATTGTGGCACAAGTTATTTCAATCATCACTTAGCAGGATATGCTGACATTCCAACAGCTGTGATAAATAGATCGTTTTGTCTGCCTTCTACAGAAAGAAAGACAAGAATGAGGATGTTTGCATGCAGGTCATGTGAAACAGAAATTTGTGGTGCTGAATGATTTTTAAACAGCTCTGGCTGAACCATAAGCTTTAAGCCACACAATGCAAAAGCTAAGGATACTTGGAATCCAAATAATCCTAGAAACTATGCCACAAAGCTTGTTGTATTTCACAACTCACTCCACACATCATCACATGCTACTGTATTGGTAGTCACCTATGCATCATATACAACTCCCAGATAATTGGATGCTCAATAATTATTCTGCCCTATGGCTCAGTTTTTGGACAGCCTGCCATCTAGGTAGCACTTTTCATCCACTTCTATCTGTGATTGTGTAATCTGAGTGTTTTCAGTGGATGGTGATTGTGCAGAGAACTGGAAAGAACTGCCTTCTACTACAAGGATATTGATCCCTTAAGATGATGATAGACAATATAACCATTGGAAAATGAAAGACTGATTTTTTTTCGGGAAAAGATGGTTCTTATAAATTGACACAATCTTCCTCCTCCCCCTCCTCCCCCATCCTCATCTTCCTCATCCTCATCATTTTAGCCATTATCTATGCACTGCAGGATGAAGGCCTCTTCCACATGTTTCCAAACAATATGGTCTTGAGCTTTCTTTTGCCAATTGGGCCCACAATACTTGCTGATGTCATCAATTCATCTTGTTTTAGGTCTCTTTCATGGATGCTTTTTATCAAGTGGGATCCATTCTATGACTGTCTTGGTACACCTGCCATCAGTTCTTGCTATGTGACCAGCCCATTTCCATTTCCTTTTTTTTTTTTTACTCTCTTGATGATATTGTATACTTTCATTTGCTCTATAATCCATGTCTAGGTCTTTCTATCTTGTCTTGTAATGCCGAGCATGTATCTTTGTATCACTTGTAGCTTTGGTATCGATTGTGAGGTTAGTTTTCATGTTTCATTGGCATATGTTAGAACAGGTAGCACACACCGATTGAAAACTTTTCAGGCATACAGGGAGGTTGTTCTTGAAAATTATGCTTAGCTTGCTGAATGCCTGCCGTTCAATTTTCTTTACTGTATCACCATCTTAGGTGATTTAAATAGGCGTCATTGATTTTTATTCCATCTTTTGCCCAGTCTAGTTTGCAAAACACTTATTCTGGGCAGGCTGAGAAAAGGATAGGTGATATTGTATTGCCTTGTTATACATCTTGTTCTATGTTGATTTCCACTTTAAGATTATTAAGGCAAATTGTTGCCATTGTTTTTTCATATATTGATTGTAGTAAGTTTATGTAAGCAGTGTCTACGCCTTGGTTGAGCAATGCTTGCTGGAATACTGAGTCAAATGCCTTTTCATAGTCAACAAAAGCCATTTACAGAGGCATGCTGTACTTGTTGTGCCTTCTGAACCTTGCCTGCTCCTTTGGCTATGCATCATTTAATGTTCTCAATATTCTTTTTTGCTTTTATTGTGGTGAAAATCTTGTAGATGGCTGAAAGAAATACACAGTACTATTTTTGCATATACAAAATTCACTAAATAGCTTTATCTTGTTAAGCACCAATAATTATCACATTGTGTGGTATCAAGCCCATGGTTATTGAACAGTAGCATTTTCCCCCTCGAAGGCTGCAATTTTGCAGAGTAATCTATTGCAAGCTATGTGACAACCACAAGTAGGAATAAAACACAACATGGATAGGGCCATTGTTAAATAGAGGCATCATCATTTATTCTTTCTTTTTTATTTTGTGTGGAGGGACCTTTTTTCTTAATTCCTTCTTTTCTTTTTATAAAAATAAAGCAACAAGTTTTAGAAAAAGCTAAAAGATATTTAAACATTTAAAGCTAATGATAGCAGTCTTCAGGTATCTAAGGGGCTGCCACAAAGAACAAGGAGTCAACATATTTTCCAAAGCAGAATGCCCCAACCTTTCTGGCTTTGCAGATGGTGGGAGGGCAGGGGGCAGGGGATGGTAAGTGGCCAGTAAGCATGTGTGCACAGCTCCATTTGCGTAAGTGGTTGGCACATATGCCAGCCGTTCATGCAAATGGACTGTGTATGCACACACTCACCTGCTGCTTGCGCAAGTGAGGATGTGTATGCACTCATCCACCACTTCTAGTTCACAGCCTAATAGTGGGTCACAGCCCAGTGGTTGGGGAACCCTGCTCCAAAGCACTGAAGGTAGGACAAGAAGTAATGGATGGAACTTATCAAAGAGAGGTCCAATCTAGTATGAAAGAGAAATTTCCTTACAGTGAGAACAATTAAATCAATGAAATGGCTTGCCTTCAGAAGTTGTGGATGATCTTCACTGGAGGTTTTAAAGAAGGATTGGATAAACATTTCACTGACATGGTATAGGGTATTGTTTGAGCAGGAGACTGGATAAAGATTTCTAAGGCTCCTTCCAATTCTATTATATTGTACTCTGTTAGGAGCAGATAGCTACCAGGGCTTTACAGTATTTTGGAAATAATTTTAAAAAGTTATTTGGAGCACACAGGAGGGCAAATTCCCACTTGTTATAATGCTTTAAGGCAGCTGTGTTTTTTCTTGGGAACATGGGGCTGAATCATGATCCCATTTGGCTTCACATGAAGCTCCAAAGCAGCTTTTTGGAACTGTTCAAAACATTTCACAACTACTATGGGAGGACTGAGTTGCGCTCTGCCAGGGTCCTGTTGAAGCCAGTCTCAACCTTAAATGAAATTAGTCTATGTACTGCACATGATTCTTGTCTATTTGTGGCTAAATTCATTTTTTGACAGATTGAAACCCATGGCTCTTTATTTATTTTTCTCATGAGAGTATTTGCTAATGTTTCCACAATACAGCTTATGGTCAGAGCCCAAATGCTCCCAATGGGAAATGGCAGCCTACCAGAGACCATGTCTTCTAACAAACTTGATAAAGATCCAAGGGATTTCTGCAAGTGAATTCCCTGGATCAGTTTTGGAGTTCCAGCTTATTAGCAGTCATCTTCAGCAATGCAGTCCTGGGCGGTTTTAGACATGGTCTTTGCGTGCTTTATGCTGCCTGAAAGCGCCGATAAAAGCTCAGCCTCCCCTTTATAGGCACTTTATAAATTATCAGAAGGCTTTAATCCCCTTTTTCATGAGATAAATGGTAGTCTAAGCCTCCAACTCTAATTGACTGGATTTTTTTAAAAGTTTGTTTCTGAAGGAAAGCAGACCCTTCACCCTGCAAAAC
This sequence comes from Myanophis thanlyinensis, assembly GCA_017656035.1. NCBI lineage: Eukaryota > Metazoa > Chordata > Lepidosauria > Squamata > Homalopsidae > Myanophis > Myanophis thanlyinensis. The sequence goes on from JAEANM010024243.1 coordinate 3,675, forward strand.
ACTTTCCACTCTGATTAGTTCTGCAATCAAATACAGAGGGTAGAGTTCAGAAAGAGACCTGAGGTAGGGCTTCCTTACTTTGTTTGGAGGCTTTAAGAAATCTTCAAGTAGAATAAGAAATCGGACAGAATTAGCTGCAGGTCCTCGATTCACTCAGTTGTAAAGAATGTTGAATATCTATCTGGTAATAAGCAACTCATGAAAACAATTAAACCTCAGTAGAATTATTAAAACTGTATGCAAAGTTAATGTATTAGACAAAATATGTTGGGGTCTGAAGCTCTCAAAGATTTTTTATGGCTATGGGATACATTTTTGGGGGATACACTTAACAGTTTTGAGGGGAATACACTTAACATTGAAGAGGTAAGGTCTGTAATCACTAGTCATCATTCCAGCCATTGTCTATCTACTGCAGGATGAAGGCCTCTTCTGCATGTTTCCAAATAATATGCTCTTGAGCTTTTTTTTGCCAATTGCCCACCAGACTTGCTGATGTTGTTGCTCCATCTTGTTTGTGGACGCTTTTTATCAAGTGGGATCCATTCTATGACTGCCTTGGTCCAGTCCACCTGCCATCAATTCTTGCTATGAATTGAAATCAGCCCATTTCCATTTCAATTCATTTACTCTTTCAATGATATCATATACTTTCGTTTGTTCTCTAGTCCATGTGCAAGTTTTTCTATCTTGTCTTGTGATGCCGAGCATGTGTCTTTCCCTGCCTCTTTGTGCCACTTGCAGCTTTTGTATCAGTTGTGAAGTTAGTGTCCATGTTTCATTGGCATATGTTAGAATACGGCACGTGCACTGATCAAAAACTTTTCTCTTCAGGCCTAGGGGGAGGTTGTTCTTGAAAATTATGCTTAGCTTGCTGAATGCTTGTCAACCATATTTAACATGCTATTCGATTTCCATTCAAATAATCTTCCATTGAGAACTATTGACCAAGCTATATGTAGAGGTCTTCTATGTCTAGTTCTTATTTGTAATATGTAATAGCAAAGCAATAACACAAAATGGCTGGATCAATGCCATTTATGTAGACAGGATCAGTACAGTTGTGTGTGTGTGTGTTGCTTTTTGATCATATTATATTTATTTTAGGACTTACACAATTGTTTTTGCATGTTCCCTGCCTCCTCATGGTAGCAAACTATCATTATTTTTCAGGAATTGCAACTAAAACAAACCTCAAGGGTTGGGGAAAAAGGTATTCAGGGGCTGCATGTCCTCTGCTCCAAATTAAATATGAAAATTACACACTTTTCTTCACCAACAATGTACTTTTGAGCTTTGACTTTAAACCCCTTCTAACCAGGAAATGGGGAAAGTGTATTCACTTTGCATTTTAATGTAAACAGATTTCCAATAAAAAATAATAATAACATTCCTTTGAAATTTGCACATCTTGGAATGTTATTATATTGTCTTCCAGCTAGAAAACAAAATCTGTTTATGGGGATATAGACTTCCAAATACATGTATGCATGTTTGCGAAAATAAATCACAAAAATGTTTCATATTAGGAAAAGATATGCACAAAACACGCATTTCATGAGACAACATGTATATGTTTAAATATGTACTGTATATTTAAACACAAACCTCCATTTGTTAATGAAAATAAAGGCAAAACAAAGGAATTTGCATGTTGAAATGTAATTTTAGGTAATATGAACTTTTTAAAATATCTCAGTCAGAAGAGGAATGCACAAAATTTAAGATTAGAATTAAGAGAATTAGACATTTGCTAATTTCTCTTTCCCCTTCCATACTGAGTATTCATTTAATTTTCCATTTCTTATTTTCTTTCTTATTGTCATGCTTTCAGCCCTGACTTTCTATAATATCGAGTCCACTGCTTATATTCTTTTTCACTTTTGTTTCCCTACCCCCTCTCCCAATTCTCTGGATAATCAGTAATATAAAACTTGGTGTGACACTAAAGAAGAAAAATCCCTCCTTCCTAATCCCCACAGGTTTCGGATTTCACATCAAAACAGCCCTACAAACAAGTCTGCTTAAATGAGGAAAGTCATTCAAACATGGCATACACAGTTACACTTCCAAGTTCACTAGTTATCTCTCTTTAAGAAGTAAGCGCACTGGACATCCTCACATATTCTCCTAAGTTTGGCTTGAAGATATCTTGCTAAATTTTCTTTAAGGATGTGTCCTCATGACTCAACCTTTCTTTCATCCCCAAGGCTGCTCAACTTTTGTTTTCTCTAATGGAGTGTGGAAGTTGTGTTTTCTATCCTCTCCTAACTGAAGCCATGCTGTATGTAGAGTTTGTGTTGCTTCATTCTTCATTCATTCATCTGCTTCATTCACCTTGGCAGAAACGGCAGTTTCCAGGTTTTATGGGCTGCTCTTTGCTGCTATAGTCATACCCCTTCTATCTGGTCACTGCAAATTTCCATTTTGGGTTGTCCTACTGAGTTAATATGGCTCAAGAAGAACAGTAGGATTTAGATTGCTAACAAAAGTAAGCAAGTAAATCTGGTATACCTCTTTCTCCAACAAATTTGTTTTTACTGTACTTTGGTGATGGTAGGTATGTTAGGGCCTCTCTAGTTACTAAAGCAAAAAACAAGACTATTTAAAAATGTCCTCTTTCGAGCTTAATTTTCTAATTTCTGAAGAAGTCCTTCCTTTTCTTTCTCCTGAATTTCTCATCATTCAGCTTCGTCAGCTGAGAAAGGAAGAGACATTTCTCCCTGTGTGCATTGGAATCAGAATTACAGACTCTTTCATGATCAAAATGTAGTGAAAGAGGAATTACTAGAACATCCAAACATCATACTAGGCCATAGGAGTATTTCTTTTCCTAATATGTAAAGTTTGCAAACCAAGGTTTATCGTTTAGTATAATGTGTGAACCCAGTCAATTGTAGGGTTTCTCCACTCAAAGGCAAATTGTGACCTATCTGTATATTTAATACATAAATTACGACAGCTGAGTATTTCAAGAGGTGAAGAGTAAGTGGGAGGAGCTTTACTGATGTAATAGGCATATAGTGCTCCACAACTCACACAATGTAACATTGCTGGAAGTTTCTCCAGGACATCTCCAAAGCTGCCCACAAATAACAAAAACATGTCATCTCTGCAAAAATGGACAATGGGAAAGAGTATTATGAATGCCAATTGGAGAGGACTGTCAAAACTCAATACATAGTTGCTGTTGAATATTCTTTGACTCCTATAATGATTGAGAGAACAGAATAAAGTTTATATTGTTTATATTATAAATAGTTACAGGAGTAATCTGGAAGAGAGGAAGATTACTGACTAAATTTGGGGGGAATGCACTTTAGTCTTAGGTTTTTAGGTTCTTTGGCACTAAAAATCTCAATATAAAATTTGGAGTTTCATTAAGACCATGAGAGAACCTTATAAAATAGGTCTTCCCTTTGTATACAAGATGTGTCGTGCCCAAATGTACATGACCCAAACTCTCTGAATATAAAGTAAATCACTCTGGGGAAGGGTGGGATTCCTTCTAACTTATTCCAGTAAAATTTTGAATCTAAGAATTCTGATTCTTTTTGTGGGCTGAATGAGAATTTATGTATGTGTTCCGCCTTGAAAAACAGAGGGTTACAAAGAGTCTGCTGAAAATGGGGGATAATTTTGTAATGTCAATCACTGCTAGAGAAATTTTGTTTCACTGCTTGGGAAATCTTGTTTCTCTGTAGGTATTTCTACCAACGGTTTGTTGTACTTTGCTCATAAATTAGATTTTTCAAACTCTCCAACACATTGATTTGTAGAACTTTGCTTTATATTGTAACTATGGAGCTTCTTTTTCTTGCAAAAGGTATTTGCAAATATTTATGGAGTTCTTGCCACTAAAATCTTCCAAGCCTGAACAAATGCCATCTGCAGTTGGGAATTTTTTGAAGGTGGGCCCAAGGCTTCTAGGAAAATTATTTGGTCCATGAACTATCTTGAGAAATACTATTTTGTAAATACAGGGTTTATAGTTATAAGATCTGTGGAGCAGTCTTTTCCAACTTGGCCACTGTCATAATCATATTATAGCATTAATATTCATATTCAGATACATCAAACAAGAACCCTGAACTGGAGCACATTTCCTATGTATACTATATATTGCTAATATAAAATTGGGGACTGTGCTGTAAACATGTGTTTTCCATGTATCACATGACTCTGGACTTAGCAACCCTCATTGAAGACAAAGAATAAAAAAGAATAGATCAGCAAAATTTCTGATTTTTTTTTAGAGATTCTGAAGATACTAGGTGGAAGCAAGTAGAGCAAATCTTGCCTATGCTGCACCTTTATCCTACTTGGAACAAAATGCGTCAGCTACAAAGTTTCTGATGGAAATTAGATTTTTTTCTGTTCAAAGGAGGAGTAAGGGAGGGATCTGGAAGAAAATACTGACTTCACACAAATCTGTCGTCGTTGGACTTTGTTGGAGTTTGTGATGGTTTCATTGGGGCAAGTATTAATGCCGAGGTAGGTAAAAATACAGATGTAGACCTGCCATTTATGATTAGACGTTCTTCCTTAACTCCTCCCTGTGACCTTTGCCATTCCCCCTCCTTGAATCTGGATAGGTATCTCAATCCCCAATGGCATCTAAAATTCAACAAATTCCACAGAACAAATACCTATTATATACAAGAAAGGATGCCCTCTCTTTATACCAGTCTGAGGAATGTCTGAACAACACATCACAATGAATAAAAACTTGAAAGCTTTCCATTTCTACATTGCAACACAGAACACAACAGCTAAATTTGGTACCAATCTGTTGTAACAATTAACAAATCATCAAAAGGATTGTAGCTGCAGCATGTCTTGGAAAGTCAGTTTCAAAGAATTCACATTGGTTTACACAAAAGCTATAGTTTACGAGCAATAGTGTAACACTTCATTGAAGTTCTGCAAATGTACATCTTCATTTTCTCAAGGATATTATTGAAACAGTACTGGATACCTAGATAGCCTTGTGAGATTGGATTCATGCCTCTGATGGTATAGATACAATTCTCCAAAAAAGTCTATTGTAACAATATAAGAGAGCCAGTTTGGTGCAGAGGTTAAGGTAGCAGGCTACAAACTGGAAGAAAATACTGCTTACACTTTAGGCATAAAGCCAATAGGGTGACCTTGGGCCTGTCAATCTCTCTCTGCCCTGGAAGAAGGCAATGGCAAACCACTTCTGAAAATCTTCATAAGAAAACCACAGGGACTTATCCTGGCACTTGCCAGGAGTTAACACTGACTTGAAGGCACAGAAAAAAGGGGGAAAGTACTATAAACCTTTGTGTGTATTTATAATGAGAATCATCTTGCCGTCATCCTCCGTTTCTATCTTTAAATAAGCCTCTGCCAAATCTGCTTGCTGAAATGTTGCCTCACAGCAAAAGTAGTAAAAATGTACTCAGTGGGCATTGCTTAGTTTGCAGCAGTGGATTAACGGTAATTTTAAAATCATCACAGGTTCAGCCCTTTGCCAAGTTTGCTGTGCTCAGGCAGCTTTTAAAATTCTGCAACATGTACTACAAAGGACATTGTTTGTGAATAATGAAAACTGAACCAGCTTTGATACCAAATGTTCTTGTATCGCAAAATTGAATTGTGAGGGCCTTTGTGGGACAGTTAAGCTTCCTAATAAACATTATGATTTATTTCTCATAACACTAAATAGAGCAAGCAGATTTGTCCAGCAACTATCTCAATTGTCACAAAATATTGTTCATGTCTCTCTAGATACTATCCATCTGTGGCACTATCTGTGCTGTTATCAAACACATTAATTTTCTCAATAAAACTAGCCATCTGCTCGTTTCTCCTTGTTTTTACTGCTTACAACTGCTCCAGCATTATTCTTCCCTAGTTTATTTTACTGCCTGCCTCCAGTTTCTTTTTTAAAAGGTCCCACTTCACTGCCACCGTTCTGTCCTTCTGCCAAACAAACCATAGAAATAGTGCCGGGAATTGGTTTGGGTTTTTTTTTTGCTGCAGTGATGTTGCCAAAAGTAGAGCATGCAAGAGTTATAACATATTTATGAGCTCAGGATAATGAAGTAACAGTAACACAATCAGTGATAACCCAATAATGTAATATGCTGTCTACTTTTCCGTCATTCCAAAGCATCTTTCAGTTCCCATACTTCCTAGGCTAAAATTGGCCCATGGCATTTTTCCTTGTGTCCAGTGTATTGCAGTGTGAGAGGGAGCACAGATCCACTGAACTTTCCTAAAATTGCAGAAATAATAACAAATCAAGATCTCAATAGTCAGTCTTCAACTTTGGAAATGAGGACTTTGAGGATTTTGAAGATAGTGCTTCTTAATATACTATACATAGCATTCATTTTTATCACACTCTTCACTGGGAAATTCAGGACTTTGCAACTTCACTAACAACAAATCTGTGATTTCTCGTGTGCATGTAGTATTGCCATTGTAAATAAATAAGCAAATAGATAGATAAATAAATGTGAATAGGATAGTAGCTTTCTACCCACAGTATATCAGCACAGCCAATTATTATAGAAATAATAAGTTATAATATAAAAGAAAGCAAAGGTAGTACTAATGGTAATAGGGGCCTTGGGTGTAATCCCAAAACAACTGGAGCACCACTTGAACACCATTGGCATTGTCAAAATCAGCATCAGTCAATTGCAAAAGGCAGCTTTACTCAGAACAGTTTACATCCTGTGGATGTTACCTTTAACACATCAAAGATTTTGTGACAATAAAACCTTTAACACATCAAATAACAAGATCTGCTTACCTTAGAACCTTGGGAAAGATGTGATAGGTTGATAAACATGCCAAATCCAGTCTGAACACCTGGCTATTATATGACAAACCATAATATTACGGCTTTGCGGGAGAAAACAAAAAAGAAGTCACATTATCAGTGATAATAAATCTGTCAGTATTAATAATCCCATCTCTCTTAAATTGTGCACATTCTTCACCACAGGAGAATGACATAACTTGCTGGAGGGCCTGGACTCCATGTGTAAATTACCACTGACATTACTTGACATCTTTCCTGCTCTGTACTCCAGAGACACACAACAGCCTTAACAGTGTAGTGCCTCATTCATGCCTCAGGCCACCCACTTCTTTTCACACAACAATGCTGAATTTTTTAGTGATAGATTTAGAGTCATTGAAGGGAGGTGAGATTAGCAGGTCTGGACCTTTTAGACACTTATCTCTTCCTAAGAACAATACTTGTGATCTGGCCACCCTGACCTATGCAGCATCTTCTCTATTATAGTTTATTCACTGGCCAGTAAAGAGACATTAGAAAACCATACAGCTGAGCTGTGATTTATTTCATGTATTATTCATCATATCTACTTCCAATTTCCCTACAAAGAGCTTAGAGCAGCATCCACCGTTGTCTGCCTCTGGTTTGTCCTTACAGGATTGCTCAGTATCATCAATATGATCCTGCAGCAGAGTAAAATTTGGAAACTTCTTATTCCTACTTTGGCAAAACAAAACAAAAC
>JAEANM010024244.1:0-11194 GCA_017656035.1 Myanophis thanlyinensis
GAGGAGGAGGAGGACGAGGAGGAGGAGGGAGACAACTGTGGGGTCTTTGTTGCCTTCTGAACTTGGCTATTTTCATGAAGACGTTTCATGACCCAACTAGGTAACATCATCAGTACTAGAAGTGAGTGAGGTTTGCAAGAGGAGGAGGAGGACTGTGAAGTCCTCGGTGCTCTCTTAGCTTGGTGGGTTTTTTTGCAGATGTTTCATTACCCAAGTAACTAACATAATCGGTGCTGAAATATTCTTCTCCAATGGTGGAATCCAACCGGTTTTGCTACTGGTTTGGTGCGCGCATGCGCTTTGCTGCTGCGTGGCTTCCAAAATGCATGTTTTTCCTTTCCAGGTGTTTAGGAAAGCTGCGGAGGCACACAAAAACAGCTGTTCCGTGCGATTCAAGTGAGTAAAAAAGAAAAAAAGAAGGGGATATAGGACAGGATAGGGCAGGTGGGCAGGTGGGCAGGGCCAAACTTTGTTGGCGCTACTGGTTCGGTGGAACTGGGTGCGACCCGGCTGAATAGCACCACTGTTCTGTTCCATCAATTTATTTGTTCACTTACATGCTAGTAGTTACTCACTGGTAGTTTTCCTTCCCAGCAAGGTTGAGGGAGAGAAATGAGGATATTCAAGTAAACATAATAATCTTCTTTTACTTTGGCCTCCGTCTTTCCTGCAACCTTCTCATCCATCCATCCATCTTATATGCCACCCATCTGACTTACAACAGAGTAAACATGATGAGGTGAAACACTAAAAAGGTCATAAATATTAATGTTTAAAATTAACATTAATCCTAAGACTCTTTATGGTACCAGAGATCGCAGTTTATCATTGTTTACTTCTTGTTTAGCCATTACATTAGATTTTGAAAAGAGAAGAAAATCAGATCATCGGAAGATAAAAGGTTGTAGATTGGAGAGGGGCAGGAGGACAAACTGTCATTCAATCAGAATCCTGGTCAATTGCTAAACCCAACATTGCAATAAACACTTGCACTACAGATATAATCTAGCCCAGAGTTTGGTATTTCACTACAGATAGTCCTCGACATATGACCACAATTAAGCCCAAAATTCATGCTGCTAAGTGAGACATTTGTCGAGTGAGCTTTGCCCTATTCCACGACCTTCCTGGCCCCAGTTGTTAAGCGAATCACTGCCATTGTTAAGATAGAAATTTGGTTGCTAAGTGAATCTAGCTTTTCCCTTGACACTGCTTGTCAGATGGTCGCAAAAGGGGATCACGTGACCCCCACAGGACACTGCAACCGTCATAAATGTGAGTCGGTTGCCAATTTTTATCCTGTGACCATGGGGATGCTTGTGGTTGTAAGTGTGGAAAAACGGCCTTATGTCACTTTTTTCCGTGCTGTTGTAACTTCGATCAGTCACTAAATGAACCATTGTAAATCAAGGACTACCAGTAGCGCCTCTAAAAACAATTTCCAGGATTATAAATCCAGATCTTGCTTGTTCTCAGTTTCAGGAACAATGAGGTAAACTGCTTTTGAACCTGGAAGCTCCATTCAAGTATTATATCTAATAACAAATACAGATTTATTTATTTATTATTTAAATGTCTAAACCGCCACTCTCCCAAAAAGGGACTCGATAGATAGTCCTTGCTTAATGACAGGTCGCTTAGCGAACATTCAAAGTTACGACGGGCTTCACTAGAGCTACTTACCACCCTCTTCTGGAGGACCACCTCCCCCCGTGTGATCACATAATCACAATTTGGGTGCTTGGCAACCAACTCACATTTGTTTGCCAGGTCCTGCATCGTGTGACCACACAATTTTTCATGTGTGCTTCCGATTTCCTGCAAAAGAACCTGGCCATTAAGTGAAACGGGTTTGCTTAACCACCACTGCAAAAATGGTCATGAAATTGGCTCCATTGTCACATGGTTGGCCTGCTTAAAGACCATGGTTTATGACTGCAATCCCAGGCTCAATTATGGCCATAAATCAAGGTGTTTTCCAACTTTGGCAAACTTTCAGGTGCCGTGAACTTCAACTCCCAGAATTCCTCAGACAGCATAACTACTTAATGAAGCAAATTAATTCCTACACTGTCCCTGCCAGATGGCAATCGGCTTTTGCCTAAAAGGAAGAGAGCCATTAAAAACATTTCCCCATTCTCTAATCGCTCATCCATCAAGAATTAGTTTCGACTCCTCAGCGTAATTTACGCCTATATCACTCACTTTGGCATCTCCATTTCCATATTGTTGTGATGCTTCTGTTGAGTATTAATTACAAACTCGGGCCAGGAGTAATCATTACAAGAGATAACCTTCCCCGGAGGAGCACACTCCCACCCCGCAATCCAAAGAGTATCTTCTACTACACGCTGAGAAGAGAAGGGACATCATTGGAAGGTACCAAAGATGGAGATGGTTAGAGAAGGAGAAGGAGAAGGGAAGGAATGCGAAGTGGGTTTATTTGACCGAGGTTAAAATAGATATGTCGTTATCTCTAGTGAGCCTTAATTGGATTTTTGCTGACAGCAGGGATTGAAATGACCAGGCTGTAAAGATTTATTTATATACATATATAAAAAAAGAGATGGGATAAAAGAGGAAGAAGAAAGCATTGGTTGTGTTTTTAAAAAAGTGGAGAAGTTATCACAATGGTTTATACTTGTGAAGAAGGGAAAAGTCATTTTTGTTATGCTTTTCTGTTCTTTATCTTTACCATAATTTTTCCAAATTTGATAAATCAATCGATCGATCAATAAAATATATTTCTTATATTTTTTCTTTTTTTTTTCCCACTTCTCGTTTGGGCATTAATTATTATTTTTTAGTTTCTAGAGGTAGTCCTCGACTTATGGCCATTCTTTTAGTGACCGTTCGAAGTTACAACCAAGTGACTTACGACCTTTTTCACACTTACAACTGTTGCAGCATCCCCACAATCACATGATGAAGTTTCAGAGGCTTGGCAACTGGCATGTACTTATGACAGTTGTAATGTTCCCGGTGTGTGTGTGTGTGTGTGTCCCAGATCACCCTTTGGTGACCTTCTGACAAGGAAAGTCAACGGGGAAGCCGGATTCACTTAACGACTGGGTTGCTAACTTCACCACTGCCGGTGTTTCATGTAACAACAGTTGCAAGAAAGGTCATAAAATGGGGCGCAACTCACTTAACAACTGTCCTTTCTTAGCGACAAAACTTGGGGGGCATCGATGGTGGACGTAGGCCGAGGACTCCTTGTAGTAGTTTTCTTTTTTTTTTTTTGTAATTGAGATTTTTAATTTAAAAATAAATAAATAAAATAAACATAGGAGAAGGAGAGTTTGAAGATAATGAGAACATCGGGGTTAGAATAGTATCCCGGTGCCACGCATCCAGGCTTGTTATGCAACGAAAATTAAGGTATCCTTAACTTCCACCCACCCACGCTTGAGGTGGCAATGGCATGCCTCCTACCTCATCAACAAACCGAACAACGCTCCATCTTCTACCTTGTGGCAAAGTAGCATTCCAACAGGTTCCTGAGTCCCAAATCTAGGCCTGAAACCACAAGGAAGGTGGAGGCTGGACTTGTGGGTCGCTTGTGTCTCCTAATAACAGGCACCAGATTTTCCTGTCTCGCCAGAGAAACCCAGAGCTTGCTTCTCTTGAGGAAAGAGACACACAACGTTGGGTGCAACACAACCGACAAGATGTCCCATGAGTTCACCGAAGCTGAGATGGAGCTCCTCAAGGAGACCTTCTCCCACTTTGACCTGGACGGCGACGGAGTCATCTGCAAGAAGGACTTGGGGACGTTCATGCGATCCATCGAGCATGTTCTCCTCCACCTTCAGGACAGCTTCACCGACGAGCAGGTGGAGGACATGCTGAAGGAGGTTGACCTGGATGAAGATGGAAAGATCACCTTCGAGGAGTTTGTGAAGATGGTGGCCAAGAAGGAGACGTCGTGATGGACAACCCCAGCTCTTCCCTTCTTGGTACAGTTCTTGGGGAACTGGGACAACCAACCAGGATGTTTCTAGGATGTGTCGTGGTTTGGGGCTAAACCTGGTTTCTTTCCTTCTCTTTTTCTCCTCTCTCTTTCCCTCTTTCTTTCTTCATATTCTGCGTTCTAGACAGACTGGAAATGGTGACTAACTAAAAAAAAAATTCCTCCAAACTTCTGAAGGATAGGCAGTCTTACTTTCTGAAAGCCATTGTTCAGAACAGGGAGTCCTCGGCTTATGTCCACCTCGAGCACAAAACTTTGGGTCGCTAAGCGAGCCGATTGCTAAGCGAGTCCCACCTCATTTTTAGCAGTTTTCTGGCCAGCGTGGTTAAAGTGAATGTAACACAGTCGTTAAACGAATCCGGCTTCCTCCGTTGATTTTGCCGGTCAGAAGGTCGCAAAAGGGGATCACGGAACATTGCCACCGTCATAAGTACATGCCAGTTGCCAAGCCTCTGAATTTGGATCATGTGATCCTGGGGGAATTCTGCAACGGTTGTTAAGTGTGAAAAGTCTTTTTTTTCCAGTGCCGTTGTCACTTTGAACGGTCACTAAACGAATTGCTGTAAGTCGAGGACTACCTACACGGGCAAATGCAACCGTTTCTCCTCAGTTCATTTAATCAGTCCATTTAATCAGTTGTGGGTACAAAAGAAGCCACATCTAAGATTTCATCGGAGACTTAAGGGTCACCATGAATGAATAACCTGGGTTAGGTTCGCCCGCAGAGATATTCTATTTTATTTTGAGATTAAAGAAGGTTTTGAGAATTTTCTGAAGGGTTTTCACAATTCAGGAACAGGGAGTGATCCCGTCGTTTTTATGTCATGGGCGTTGAACTTTCTTTTAGGTAATTTTATGTACAGAGGTAGTCCTCAAATTATGACGGTTGATTTAGTATCCAGCACTGGAAAGAGTAACGTGACTGTTTTTCAGTCTTAATGGCCATTGCAGCATCCCCATGGTCACGCAATCAAAATTCAGACTTTGGCAACCGACTCGTATTTCTGACCGTTTGCAGCATCCCGGGGGGGGGTGGTGGTGTTGGGAGGTTGTCACATGATCCCCTTTGCTGACCTTCTGACCAGCCGTGTCAATGGGGAAGCCAGATTCACTTAATGACTGTGTGACTAATTTAACAACGGAAGTGATCCACTTAACAACTATAAGGAAGGTCAGCAAAATGGGGCAAAACTCACTCAACAACATCTTGTTTAGCAACGTAAATTTGGGGCTCAGTTTTGAGGATTACAGATCATTAATTGATGTAATTCTGAGGTGGAATTCTGAGGTGGAGTTCTGAGGCAGAATTCTGAGGTGGAATTCTGAAGTAAAATTCTGAGGTAAAATTTTGAGGTAGAATTCTGAGGGAGGATTGGGAAGTGTTCAAAAAATGATGGTCCACGTATAAAAAGATAAGACTTTGGCCACATGGTGATATCGGGTGTTTTTTTTTTTTTTTTAGATCTCATCACCTGTACAATATTCTGATTTCTGTCTTCAACATGGTAGGAAACTGCACCGCTGGTTGTTTTGGGGATGAGTGGTGAGGAGGAGAAGTCTTAATTGTTCTGTCAGGAAATTTCTCCTTAATTCTAGGCCGGTTCTCTAACCAAGGAGACAACCATGCAGGATCAGAATAGAATCTGGAAAGGACCTTGGAGGTCCTCTAGTCCAACCCCCTGCTCAAGCCGGAAAACCCTAGACCAATCCAGATAGGTGGCTGTCCAGTCTTTATTTAAACCCCCCCAGTGATGAAGCACCTACAACTTTGCTTTAATTATATTTTTATTTTTTATTAATCAACATAAACTTCATGCACTTCATGAACAGTGCATTGTCTGAGTCATTTTGCTTATACAAGCTAATATTGATTATCAGAATAGTAGTAGTAATAATAATATATTGTTTACTTATATATAATAATAGTCTTTCATCATTTACTTGTACATAGGAATACTCTTTTATCTTCTCGTTTCTACTTCTATTGTCTAACCACTGATAAAACAATTCCCATGTTGAGGAATATTCTATTTCTTCCTTATCCTTTATTTTTAGCGTCAGCTTATCCATCTCTGCACAATCTAATATCTTTTTAATTATATTCTCATCTACAGGGGTATCTTCCTTCTTCCAATATTGTCTTCCAAATACAATTCTGGCCGCTGTCAGCACATGTAGTATCAAATATGTATTCCCTTTGTTATAGTTTTCTGGTATTTTATACCAAAAAAAAGTTCTGGAAGAAAATACATACACGTTTAGAAAAAATGATAAAGCAACATATCGATCTAAAACCAGAAATGTTTTTGTTAGGTTAAATCCCGAAGCACCTATAACTTTTGAAGGCAAGCTTCAAAACGTAGAACGAAGGAGAATTTTCCTGACAGTAAAAACCATTAACCGGTGGAACTACTTGCCACCAGAAGTTGTGGGTGCTCCATCACTGGAGGTTCTTAAGAAGAAATTGGACTACATTTAATCAGAAATGCTACATTGTTTCCTGCTTGAGCAGAGGGCTGGACTAGAAGACCTCCAACGTCCCTTTCCCCTTTGTTAGTCTGGTAATTCTATTCAAGGATTATTTTCTATTTGGTTTATTTTTAATCTATATGGATGTTTTTTATATTCCTGTCAGCCACCTCGCGTCCCCATTCTGAGGTGGAATTCTGAAGTAAAATTCTGAGGTAAATTTTTGAGGTAGAATTCTGAGGGAGGATTGGGAAATGTTCAAAAAATGATGTGAATGGGTGGCAAACTAAATTCTCTAAATACGTGTATTTTAAAGCGTATATATTTAATAAAGTTTGTTTTTTAAAATAAAAAAAATATTCTCTAAATCAATAAAATAAATAAACTTCAACCGGTCCATTAGGAGAGAGAAATAATCCCCCCCCCATCTAAAAGACCTCAATTGGGGGAATGTTGTATCTGTGTATCCGACATTTTGCATCTAGTAGTAAAGGAAGGTGTTTCCTGGGCATGCAACGTGAGTCACGCACCTCACAAAGACAAAGCGAACACACTCCTTTGTGAGTTGTTCCAGAGACCTGGTGACTTGCGGTTGATGAATGAAAACATAATTAAACAAGTCGGGGCTTAACAGAGACGCGCAATCCAACAACCAGTTGTAATGCCTTTCTCTCTCTCCGTCTCTGGTGGAGAGAAAAACAGAGCAACGTTGGATGGCTTCAGTCCAAGACGAAGACCGTCTGAGGTGCCAACCACCTTGTGTTGCTACCTAATTCTTACATCCCTCAGGGTGTGTTTGTGGAGTCACACAGGTAGGGTTTACTCCAGGTGTTCCATAGTCTCTTCCACATCCTTGTTGTGATGTGGTTTTTCCCTGGAGACATCTAAGACTAGCCCAGAACACGTGTGTGAAAGCACCAGGAGTAAATCTTATCTGTGTCACTTTTTTGGATTTGTATCCTTGCTTCGTTTGCGGGACAGTGTCGGGATAATAGCCGAGTTGGAAGGGACTTCAGAGGTCTTCTAGTCCAACCCCCTGCTGAAGTAGGAGCCCTTATATCATTTCAGAGAAATGGTTGTCCAATCTCTTCTTCGAAACCTCCAGCGATGGAGCATCCGCACCTTCTGGAGGCAAGGAGTTCCACTGGTTGATTGTTCTCCCTGTTAGAAAAATTCTCCTTGACTCCAGGTTGCTTCTCTCCTTGGTTAGTTTCCATCCATTGTTTCTTGTTTTGCCTTCTCATGCTTTTGCTAAATAAGTTGACCCCCTCTTCTTTGGGGCAGCCCCTCAAATATTGGAAGACTGCTATCACGTCACACACCGCCCCCAGTCCTTTTCTTCGTTAGCCACAGAAATTTGGGGCTCAATTGAGAGTCATAATTCGAGGCCAGCTGTATTTTTCCCAAATAAAATCGCTGGGAGTTTTCCGTCGGTTCTGCGTTACAACTTGTTCTCTTTGTTTCTCCGCAGCGTCGAAGTGAACTTGGTTGGAAGCAAGCCATGGCTTGTCGCTTCAAGGGACTTTCTGCCGCCAAAGACCAGCTCTGCCTCCACCTTTGCCCCCAAACCCAGAAATTCTTCCTCAGGTTCAAAAACTGGATTTGCAAGCCGAGAACAGGAGAAGAACTTTTATCTGCAATTCTTGAGAGCAAAAAGGGATCCGCGTTCCAGAGAAACTTTTGCAACAGTCCCTACGTAGCTTTGCTTGGAGAGGATCTCCTCCAAGCCTCGAGTGTGAAATAAATGTGTGCTTTTGCACGGAACTACAAAAATCCTTTTTTTTTCCTTTTTTCTTTTTAATTAAAAGCCAGCTGAACAGGTGGAAATAGAAATAGAAATAGAAATAGAAATAGAAATAGAAATAGAAATAGAAATAGAAATAGAAATAGAAAGAGAATGGAATAGAATAGATGGAAGGGACCTTGTAGGTCATCTAGTCCAACCCAACAGATGGCAGCCCAGTCTCTTCTTGAAAGCTTCCAGGGATGAAGCTCCCACAACTTCCGAAGGCAACTTCTGCTCCATGGGTTGATTGTCCTCACGGTCAGGAAATTCCTCCTTATTTCCAGGTTGAATCTCTTTCCTTGATCAGTTTCCATCCATGATTCCTTGTCTGGTCTTCGGGTGCTTTGGAAAATGTACATATTTATTTTATTTACATGTATATGAAGTTTTTAGCTCTCCTTTGAGATGAAAAGGCTTTGAAGGATTAGATCAATAAATAGGAGGGAATGGAAAGAGCTGGTAAAATTGTTCCCTAGATGAAAATGAGAGAGAGAGAGAGTTATTTTCTTGTAAGCATTCTTGGCTTGTTAAGTAGTTTGATCCAAAAGACAATCATAAATTGAAGAGCAAAATTGCACTCCACGTGCATTCAAGGTATGGGATTGACTGTCACAAGTTGGAACAGATTCCCACAGGAGAGCCTCTAGCGAAGGGATCTTCCATTCCCAAACCATTGCCACACCCGAGAGCCAATTCTGCCTTCATCTTGGCGGGAGCCATTATCTGGATTTATTTCGTTTTATTTCTTTTATCCTGCCTCTATGATTTTTATGAACAACTCAAGGCGGCAAACATATTAAATGGTCCTTCTTCCTCCTCCTTTTCTCCCACAACAACAACCTTGTGAGGTGGGTTGGGATGAGAGAAAGGGAGTGGCCCAAAGTCACCCAGCTGGCTTTCATGCCTAAGGCGGGACTAGAACTCACCGTCACCTGGTGATTGGCCCAAAGTCACCCAGTTGGCTTTCATGCCTAAGGCGGGACTAGAATTCACTGTCTCCTGGTGATTGGCCCAAAATCACCCAGTTGGCTTTCATGCCTAAGGCAGGACTAGAATTCACTGTCACCTGGTGATTGGCCCAGAACCATCTAGTTGGCTTTCATGTCTAAGGCGGGACTAGAACTCACCCTCTCCTGGTGATTGGCCCAAAATCATCAGCCAGCTTTTGTGCATGGGGTGGGGGGCAGCGAGTTGTGAATGAACAGACTGGGCCATGGCTGCAAAGAGCCAATTGGGGGTCATCAGTCTCATGAGTCCCAGTTACAATTGTTCTCCTCAATCTGATGTTCTCCAAACCGGTTGGACACTTGTCACTGAAACCCAGTAGCAACCCAGGTCCCATAAAGACATAGGATGGAATCCAGAAATCCTCTTTTGGGCCTGGCCCAGACCAGATCAGCAGGTTCCTAATGAAAAGGGTGTGGACCTTTCAGTAGAAGATTTTCACAGTTGACTTTGCTCCAACGGAATCAAGGCTGGGGTGTTGTCTCCAGAGATGCCAGAACATCTCTGGAAATCAGCCAGTAGAAACAGCCCTAACCCTTTGGGCCAAGGGAAGGGAAGCATTTCTTCACCGCCGAGACGAGCAACCAGCCGCAGAAGGGGATCGGCGCGTTGGTGGGATAGAAGAAGACACCATGACCTCTCTGACGGAACAAGAAATTGCTGAGTTCAAAGAAGCCTTCATGCTCTTTGACCGGAATGGAGATGGGACCATCACTACCAGGGAACTCGGGACTGTCTTGAGGTCCTTGGGGCAAAACCCCACCGAAGCTGAGCTGCGGGAGATTGTCCACAAGTTGGAAACTCACAACAATGGGACCATTGACTTCCCCGGCTTCTTGAACCTGATGGAAAAAGAAGTCAAGAACCGAGATTGTCACGAGATCCGGAAAGCCTTTCAGGTGTTTGACAAAGATGGAAACGGTTACATCAGCGCCGCGGAGCTGAGGCACATCATGACCAACCTTGGGGAGAAGTTGTCCAACGAAGAAGTCGAGGAGATGTTGAAGGTGGCGGACCTGGATGGAGACGGGCAGATGAATTATGAGGAATTCCTGAGGATGATGACCAGCAAGTGAAGAGGGCTACCAAGCCATGGAGATCTTGGCCTTCAAGATTGAACTAATTTATGACTTTGGGGCTGCCTACAGACTCCATAATGTGGCCCAATGTGGACACTCAGTTTTGGTGGGACGTTATCGATGGTGGAAACCTTCATCAGACTTAGAGATGCCAACTGAAGTTCAGCTGTGGTTCTTTGTTGATTTTTCTGGGCTTCCCAGAAGTGGGCGGCATCATTTGGGATCAACAGATATTCTTGATTTTAACGTCTCAAAATGATATCAAGAGACCAGGATTGTAGTATTGTCGACAAGCCAAGTTTGGATCTATGGGGAGATTTCTGCAGAAAATTGTCCCCAGTTTCTCCTGCATAGTAACTTAACTTTTAGCAAGTCAAATAAATTTCTAATTGCTTTTATCCTAATGAGTTCTCTGTCCTCTTTTATTACCGTGTTGCTCTGGGACAGGATTTTTTTTTTTTTTAAACAGATGGGCTGCGGTGCTGTCTTAATTTGCAGGTGATATGCAAACCCTGAAATTTGGGGACGGACGGACGGACGGACGGGAAATCTTATTTTCTTGAATAACTATATTCCAATTGGCTGTAGGGGATGAACTTGAGAGGGTGAGTTTGGTCGAGGACTACTTGTAGAACACGCAGCCCTTTCTACCAAACGTTAGGCTTTTTTTAAAAAAAATGAAGGGAAATTATTCTGATTTTTGTCTGGGACAGCTGTGAACCGCCCCGAGTCCTTGTGGAGATAGGGCGGTATATAAATATGATAAATAAAATAAATAAATAAATAATATTTACTTTCGCAAGCTTTTCAGCTAGTACAATTCCACATGCACAAACACACAAACTCACAGAAAGAGAAAGAAGGGAGGGAGGAAGAGAAGAA
>JAEANM010024245.1:0-11194 GCA_017656035.1 Myanophis thanlyinensis
CAGAACAGAACAGAACAGAACAGAAAAACAGAGTTGGAAGGGACCTTGGAAGTATTCTAATCCAACCCCCTCCTCAGGCCATTGCTTCTTGTCCTATCTTCAGGTGCTTTGGCGAATAGCTTGACTCCTTCTTTGTGGCAACTCCTGAGATATTGGAACACTGCTGTTGTGTTATTCCTGGTCCTTTTTTTCATTAAACTAGACATACCCAATTCCAGCAACCATTCTTTATCTGGTTTAGCATCCAGTCCCCTAATCATCTTTGTTGCTCTTCTCTGCACTCTTTCTAGAGTCTCAGCATCTTTTTTACATCGAGGCGACCAAAACTGAATGCCATATCCCAAGTGTGGTCTTACCAAGACATTATAAAGTGGTATTAATACTTTACATGAGCTTGATTCTGTCCCTATTAATGCAGTTTAGAACTGTGTTGGCTTTTTTGGCAGTTGCAACACAGGCTTATATTTAAGTGATTGAGATTAGGACTCCAAGATTCCTCTCACAGTTACTACTATTGAGCCAGCTACCACCTATACTATATCTGTGTATTTGATTTTTCTTGCTTAAACGTATAACCTTGCTTTTTTCACCACTGAGTTTTATTTTGTTAGCTAGCACCTTATGTTCAAATCTGTCAAGATTCTTTTGTATCTTAAGCTTATCTTCTGGAGTGTTGGGCTATTCCTGCCAGCTTGTGGTCACCGGAAAATTTGATGACTTCCCCATCTATCCCCTTGTCCAAATCATTAAGAAAGATGTTGAAGAATACTGGCCTAAAACAGGGCCTTGGGGTACCCCACTGCATACTTCCTTCCATGTGGATGCAGTTCCATTGAGGACTACATTGAGTCCTTCCATTGAGTCTCAACATCTTTTTTTACATCGTGGTGACCAAAACTGGATGCAGTATTCCCAGTGTGGCCTTAAGAAGGCATTATGAAGTGGTATTAACACTTCATGTGATCTTGATTCTGTCCCTCTGTTAATGGAGCCTAGAACTGTGTTGGGTTTTTTGGCAGCTACAGCACACTGCTGACTCATATTTAAGTGATTATTCATTAAGACTCCAATGATACACTGATAATCTGCAGCTTATGAAATAGAGGGGTATATGAGCATATAAAGATAGGCCCATAACTACCTAAACTCATCCATTTTCGATCACTGAAATTTCCAAATGGTAATCAAGGGCAGCCTGATGTATAATACTGTATATTGCAGTAATACAATCATTTTCACTGTGCTTGCCCTCACAATTATTATTGGAAACCAAAGTTTTGCTAATTTCCTCTTTCCTAAATTGCTGAGGGACAGTTATAGCAAGGCATAGAATGGCTAGCTGATTATAAGTAGTCTTGTTTAAAAATGGAAAAGACAAGTAGAGTTAATGGTTTCTTGATCCCATACGTATCCTGGGACAAATATGTTTGCCTTCACTCAATGTTGAAGATACTACTTGGATAAGGCATTTATCTGTTTCTAGGAAGCAGGAAAAAATCAAATGTTTCATTTTCAGGAAGTTTCTGGAGAGTTAAAGAACTTCTGGGTATCCTCCAGATTCGTTTTTTAGATCCAAGTGGCATTGAGATTAAGCTCTCATGTTTGGATTCCCCAATTGTCTTTGAATCTGATAGTTTTGCTAGTCAAACTCATAGGAAGAACATTATTTTAGTATTATCAAAAGAGCATAGATGCTAAAACCACACTGTATGAAACCAGCTTTCAGACTCTGTGGGTAATTTATTGAGATGTTAAATGCTAAAATGGGGTGCTAAAATGTTTTAGCTGATTTTTCTGCATTAGAAAAGCAATAAATAACTCAAGAAAGAAGCTTAAGAGGATTTAATTGCTTCATTATCATACTTCATGTTAAGAAGATTGCCAAGAACTGTAGAGAATCTACAGTAGCATATTTAACAGGAAACTTAAAGGAAACCTGTATCCCATTTTTCAATCACAATGTTTCGCTTCTCTTTTTAATTTCATATTTTTATCCCAAATGTAGATTGAATCACAAAGAGCCATATGGCAAAATTGTAAACATTGATCTATATGGTGTAAGACATAGGTAAGACCTGTACTTTCATGACTTGATCATCTAGCCAAACCAGATAGATCTCAAAGGGTTAAGCAAAATTGATCTTGATTATTAGTTGGATAGGGATCACTGTGAAATTTCATGGATTGGGAAGTAAAAAAACAAAACAAAACAAAAATTAAAAACACAAAACAAAAAGAAAATTGAGGTTTTTAGTTTTTAATAAATTGAAAGTCCATCAGTAATCTTGTGGGGAATATTATAATTGTGAATGTCCCTCTTATCTTCAACAGCACCTGTCTAATCCAAGAAGGTATTGGGCAAAAAAATAATGAGCATTTTTTAAATGTAAGAGGTATGTAAGATAATAGTTTTATCATTTCTTCCCCTCCAATATATGAATGAATTGGACAGAAAAGAAGGTTGTGGTTGAGTCAGGGCAGGCAGGTTAACCATATTTAAATTGCTTAGTAGTGTCAGTTTCATACCTCATCTCTGAGGTGTGTCAATATTCATTTGCTTACCTTGAAACAAACCTTTCTACATATTACTCCCTTTTCCCCTGTCTCTCTATTCATTGGCTTTCAAAGCAGGTCCATTTCTTTAAAAGTCCAAAATATTCTTAGTACAATGTTCTAAGATAAATCTGATCTCTTTATGTATATCAGCTATTGAATCAGAAGGGGGAACAAAATTCAACCTGAAATCCAAAACACTTCTCAGATGTCTCACACAAATTGGGTGATATTATTAATTTTAGTCAAAATTTCAGTGGGAACTGTTCCTCCTCTCACTAATATTCCCAAGAACTGCTTTAATCACTTTGAAATGTCATCTTCTTATTTAGGAGAAGATACTTGAAGTTCCATAAGCTAGGTAGATTGGCCTGTCAGTGGTTCCCATTTCTCCATTAAGTGAGCTAATCCCTCACCATTTGAATGGCAGTAAATGTGTCTTAAATTGGTTTATATTTTTTAGTATTGAGTATTTTAATATTTTTTAGAATTTAAATACATTATTTAAAACCAATATATTTTTTTTACATTTTTTAAATTATTGGAACTGTTGATTGACAAGGAACTATCAATTCCAATATTACCATGAATGTTGCATGAAACTATTACATTTTATTGTATTATCAGAACTTTTTAAAAATGCTTTCATTTGGACTTTAGCTATATTTGGACATGTCAATATGCAGTTTGAAGTGAGGAAGGTGTTTATTAAAGGGAGGAAAAAATCTCCTTTAGCAACTAAGTTCCATTCTAGTGATTGTGAATAGTTGCTAACTGATGTAGTCATTAAATGAGCGGTGGTTGTAATACTTTATTTCAGGAACCATAAAGGAACCATACAGAGAACTATGATGCTAAAAAATAAAAATCCCAAATACAGATTAGTTTTTAAGATGTCACAAAATCACTTTATTGTCAAAGACAAATATCACTATTCTGAGAATATTTTATTTGTTATTATCTCACATTTTTAGTATGTAGAACAGCTATACCAAATTTGGTATTAGAACAAACAATTTGAGACCTAAATGAAAGTAATTGCAGTGTATCCCTTGCCCCAAACAGTAATGCTTCTGTTTGCGTGTTCTTGTTTAAATATTTATCATATGGAGTCAAGTCTATCCCAAGCAATAAACAAAATGCTAAGTACAAAAATAAAACTATAATAATAGAAGATTGAATTATAAACCATTGTAAAGTTATATAATACTAAAATAGCTATAATATGAAATACAAAAATTCTCATAATAGGAACTAGACACAAATAAAGCATACAAAATCTAAACTAATCTCTTTACATTGTGTATTTCTTACTTTATACCCAAGTTCTGTAGATTCCAGTTGATCAACACAAAAATATTTAGAAAACTCCTGCTCTCAAATCCTGAAGTCATTATCTATGTCTTATTAGTATTAACTGTTATATTAGTCCTCTATGAATCTGCACAATGGTTTTTGTGTGTATTTAGTTATAGCAAATCTATAATTGCTTAAAAATTCAACAAGGAGTAGGGTTTTTTCAAAATAAATAAAATAAAATAATAATAAAATAAAAACTATAATAAAATATAATATAATGAAATAAAATGTTTTTAAAATACTAAGAATTATTATTTTAATATATTAATTTGTGTTATATAGAAATAACTAAAAATAACTCATGGGTACTTGCAGGACATCATTATTTGGACTAATTAATTATGATATATTTTACTTCCATGTGATTTATTATTAACAGTCTTGCAAGCTCAAATACATGGGGGCAAGGGAATCATTTGTTTAATTTGACTTGGACCTTGCACCATTTTAATTGTAAGCATACATAAGACAGAATAAATCCAAATGAATTTGGACAGTGATTAACAAGGAACTCCTTGATATGGTAATGAGACTTTTAAAAAGCCTGATCCCTAAATGTTTCTAAGGGTTTCATTAACACTTGTACAACTAAACTAGTTAACAGACCTGTACTGAGCTGTTGTTGAAATCCCACTGTATTAAAATGTGTAATCAATTAATCAGATATGTGGCCATGTGAAATGCAGCATTAAGCATAACTTTCACAGACAATATTGTGTTATACATTCTACCTCTTTTCAGAGAACTACCATTAAATATAATTTATATAAAAATAGATTTTCTACTTTAAGATGTGAGAAGATGGTTTATATCAAATTTAATGATCTAGGAACAGCATGTTTGTGTTAGAATTGGTTTGATATTGATTCATTATAAACTACAGATGATTAGCTGACAGGATTTAAACATTTTCCTCCTCCCAATGCCCATTATATTTTATTAACTTTCTTATGGCAGTTTCAATTAGATATAGATAGTGGAAACATTTTTAACATAAAAATAAAAAATCATCCATGGAGAATATTCATAAAGGATCAAAGGCATTTTTCTCTGTAAATATCCACATACTATCTGGATAGACTTTACATCATCCCAGATCCAAATCCTGGGTTCTGATACTCTCCTGAATACAAATCCTTTCTTTCATTATATATCATGAATGAAAAATATACAATGATTTTGATCTAATTACCAGAATATTAGTTGGAGGTGCATTAAATACACGTCAGCTGTCTTCAGTCAAATACTTTTATCAGTAGGTACCTTGCATGCCATACTCATACACAGAAGCTCTCCAGAGTTTTGTTTGTAACCTATTTCCAGTTAGGAAACTTAGCCCAAGTTTGCCACTTTCCTCCTGTTATATAACTCCCTTTATATGATCTTGTCCCTATTTCAGGTAATATCAGGACGATTGTATGGAACTGAGTTTAGATAACAGAACAGAATAACAAAGTTGAAAGGGACCTTGGAGGTCTTCTAGTCCAACGCTCTACTCAGACTGGTAACCCTGTACCATTTCAGACAAACAGTTGTCCAGTTTCTTCTTTAAAACTTCCAGTGTTGGAACATTTACAACTTCTGGAGGCAAGTTGTCCCACTGATTAATTGTTCTGTCAGGAAATTTCTCCTTAGTTTTAGGTTGCTTCTCTCCTTTATTAGTTTCCATCTATTGCTTCTTGTCTTGCCTTCAGGTGCTTTGGAGAATAGCTTGACTCTGTCTTCTTTGTGGCAGCCCCTTAGATATTGGAACACTGTTATCATGTCACCCCAGATGCCCTGCCTGACACCTATGACACCTCTATGTGGAATTCGCAGCAGATATATTTTCTTTGCACCCTGGGAGAGAAACATGTGCCGCTACCTAGGATTGAACTCTCAACCTTCCAAGTAGGAGGTGAGCGTCTTCATGCCACTAGATCATCATGTCATTCAAACTTTCCCAGTTATATAGATTAACATTATAACAATGCTTTACTGGCCATCTTATTAGCGTTTTTTTCAAGATGTATGCAGTTATAGTACTCAAATACCTCTAGTCTCTAAATGTATTTTCTATATCTAAATATCAAGGTAATATTTGTATTTATATTACCATCACCAGAACCTTCTATGGATGGTCACTCTTCTTTGCCACTATTGCTACTGATCTGTTTTCTGACACTGACAGAATTTTATTTTAGGCAACTTAATTGAAATTTCTTGGTAAATACAGGAATAACAACAGAATGTAGTCCAGGACTACATCCTGTCAATGCTGATAAGCAAGACTATGTCATCAGTTTTAAAACAAATGAAAAGTTCTGTCAGTAGTTCTGGGTCTTGTTTCCTAAAAGCTCCTTGACATAAATACCACGACTTCTCTAGACCTCTCTTTCAAGAATACTGAAATGGAAATCTGTCTTTATCCTACCTATTTGTAATGCAATCTCAGCTCAAATATAATGACAGGTGTTCATCTTGAGCCATAAATTGTGGTAGAAGAATGCCAGAGTACTTTATAGCAAGTCCAGTGGAATTGGCAACCGTGGGTGAAAAAAAAAAATCTTGTGCTGAGCCAGTCATTAATTGTTAGCTTTGTGAAAAATGTTTATTTACTAAGCTTTGTGGCCAACATCATTATTCTTCATTTTATTAATTATTATGTCCCTGGGCAGTAACGTGATACAGATTAAAGGCTCCAAGTGGCTATTCATGACCAAGGTACATAAGTGTCTTAAAATCCTGACAGCAAATTTATTGTCTAGTTCTGTGAATATCATTAGATATAATGATATTAAAAGCCATAAAAAAATAACAGCAACTGCTTAAAATGACAGACTCAGCAGTGTGACATTCCACTGATGTCCGTAAGTAGCCATGTGCTGAAAATTGTTCATAAAAAAGCCAATCCAAGGTTTAAAAACATTATTCTTTCTGATTGCAATATTGTTCTTTAAACTCAGAGGAAAGAGACTGATATAAAAAGAAATAATGTAATGGACCTCAGACCTTGTCAGATGTTCCTTTATCAGTTGGAATTTTAGTCAAATATATATTTTCAAGGAAAACTTTCATTTCTGCAGGCATGCTGCCTGAATATGGCTTTTGGGGATTTTTTTTGCAAACCAGATCAAATGGCCCTGTTTTTTCCATAAAGAGAATGTCAGCTTTATATGAATCCTAATAAATATCACTCACTCAAAACATCTATATTTTAGAGTTATTTAAATTTGCTGGTTCAAATCTTTCTGCTTCAAGCCATATTTTCAAGAATTGGTTTTGTAAGTGCTATGCACAGATATGCCTTTCTACAAACCAAGGTCAGGTATTAGCCATTTACAAGACAGCAGATCTCCCATTTCCTTGAAGATTAGATATCTCCTTGTCAGGTTTGTGAAACCACAACAAACTTTACGGGATAATATAATATTGGCTGACTGGTAAGGAGATCAGCCTCTTATAAGCAAATTAAACAACAGAACAACTACAGAAACATGTTTACCTAATCAAATGAATTTATGCCATTTATTTTTCTTGTATATTGGGTACAAATATTTCATCTTTTACATTTCCCCCCCAAATAGTTATCCTAGACCATTTTTAAACTACTTAGAGACTTTGGGTGACATTTAATAAGCATTTTCATATAGATTACAATTTTTCCTAATGCAGGAATTTTCTGTAATGCAGGAATTAAAACTGTTAAATATAATCTCTGCAGAACTGCTTGTAAGCAATAAAAGGTTAAAAACATTTTAGAATATAGAAATGTACTTTAAATTTTATCTGTATTCATTCAACAGCATAATACAAAATTATTTATTCCAGATTAACTCTGTATGGAGAATTTATGTGAATAATATATGAAGATTTTATTTTGCAGAAAATGAAATATATCTGTTTTTAAGCATTAGCATTAGTACAATTACAATTAGCACACACATGTAATATGATGCAGCAAAAGAATCACAGTGTTTCTGATGTAAATTTCACAGATATGAATGAGGACCTCCTTGTATTTATGTCTGGGTTCACTTGATTAAGTGGCCAATTTCTTGTGATAATTGGAAGCTAAAGAATTATTAGGCCTCACAGTATTGTTGAAAGCATGGACTAGATATTTATTTTAGTATGTCTTTTTCCTTTAGCATTATGTTGTATATTATGAAAGATGGAAAAACAAAGAGACAATGAATTGTAATATTTTGCTTTTAATTCGTATTATGATGCATTTTTAGTTGGATGTTCAGTGGAAAAAACAGATCAATATCATATTATATAGTCTTTGACTAAATACACATAAGGTAATATTTGATCAGGAAGAAGTTTAAGTATATTTTATTTTTAACATAGTTTGCTTCTTTTAATTTTGCCTGTTTGTAATTATATTGAATTGGGAAGGCTATCCTATGCCAGGCTGGAAAAATCCAGCATAGCCCAATTTTATAGAAGAATATCTGCCTTGGAAATATCTTGTATTGGTCCACTCCAATATTATCAGTGAAGGTCCCCCCTCCCTAAAAGAATATTCTCTGGTAATTTAGGAATTTTCTACAGAAAATATATAGTTATACATGCTGAAAAACTTACAAACATTACATACTTTAATTACAGTGTTTATCCAAGATTTAAACAAACAAACAAAAATCTTGAAATTGGTTCATTGGTATTATATATAACAGATACTGCTTCTACTCTGAATTTTTTTGGGGGTGGGTGTAATTGTTTAACAATAAGTTTGTACAACACTGGGTATTATTGTTATCCAGTTTATTTACATTAGTTCCAATGCTATCTCCAGAGAATGTATCAATGAGTTTGAGTTGGATCCCTTATGTATTAAAATATTTAAATTCTCTCCCCTATTCAGTTATGTTTTCCTCTCGTCAACCTGCCCCAACTTTAGCGTTCTTAATTTACTGTTTTGTGTTTGGTTAATTGGGAAACCCTGAATTCTAGTCTCTCCTTGGCCATGAAAGTCACTCTCTCTCAACTTAACACAGCTCTCAGGGTTGTTGTTGTGGGAAAAATAAGAGGAGGAAAGAGTATTGGATATATTCTCTGCCTTAACTTGTTTATAAAAATAATAAAGATGGGATATAACATAAATCATTATGGTTATCCTAATATTACTTAATGAAATTGAATTTAATTCAATACTATCTTGAAGAATTTAATGGGACTAGTTAACAGAACTTTTCCAATTAGTAACTAGTTGCTATGGATACTGTTTATATGGTACAGAAAAAAATGTCTTATATCTTTACCCTCAAGCTATGTTTTTTTTTCCCTTATACCTTGAATTCTGGTTCTTTTCTGTGAGAATTCTGGTAAAAAAATACAATATTTTGATTATATAAAAGGTTCACTGTTAGCTTATGTAATGAATGATTCAGATTCTGACGAGCTATTTGAATGAGGATCTTCCAGTAATACAAAACTCTCTATCGCAGTGTGTCTTTGATTAACTTTAAATATTCCCTTTTTCTCTGCAATTAATAAATAACTTTCCTACGCATTTCTTATCCACAGCCAGTTTAATTCACTATTTGTAGGTTCGTTCCCAGCCCAGACATAAGTGCCTCACATTGTTCTCTAATACATGCATGCTCACAGAGTTATCATTTTTTATTTGTCTAACTTTAAATTGATTAGAACATATTAATTTTTAAATAAGTGTCACATATCCTTAACCAAGCACTACAAGGTTGAGAAGCCTTCATGGTGAACCAAAACTAAGTGAGGAGAATTTTAAAAATATGGGCTGCCCTTCATTAGCCCTCATGATATCTCCTGACAGGCAGTGTGCGTTCATGTTGCCATGCCAGGCCAGGGCAAGACCAGCTGCCATGCACCATTTACCCTCTGTCAGCAGCTTCAGTCAGTGCCTGGGCAATACTGTACACACAAGTCTGTCATGCGTCAGCCTCAATTAGGCTCAGTTTGCTGCGCTTGGGGAAAAGCAACAGCCCCACTGTTAACTATTTTTGTTCTCTCTGTCGCTCTCATTTTCTTATTTCATTCAACTGTCTTTGCAGATTGTTTCTAGCTTGACTAGAGTTTTCCTGTGGTAATTCGTGCAAATAGCAATAACGACATAGGATGAAGGAAACTGATAGGAAATAAAATATCAGCATGGTTTCATTACACTCTTTGCTGTTTTGTTGTTCTGTGGAAGAAATACAAACATTTGACAAAGATTTGCCACATGGTCATTTTTTGCCATGATGTACAAAGATAGACTGGCAATACAGTTTCAAGACATTATAAAAGTTGATCGTGGTGGTTACGTAGGGATAAATGAAAATATTGATTATTTCATGTATTTATTCTAGCTATAAGCCTCTTTTCGTCCAGGAATTCAAGAAAGTAGATATGCTTGTCTCTCCCTTCTTGTTCTACTTTTATGATAAATCATGACTTTTTGGTCATTTCCTCCTTGCCCAAGTACAATACACACATGATTATTTAGGTAATAAAAATGCTATTGTTCATTTTAATGTACATTAAGTTATTTTTATAGTACTGTAAT
Source organism: Myanophis thanlyinensis (assembly GCA_017656035.1). Taxonomy (NCBI): domain Eukaryota; kingdom Metazoa; phylum Chordata; class Lepidosauria; order Squamata; family Homalopsidae; genus Myanophis; species Myanophis thanlyinensis. The sequence continues at coordinate 10,427 of JAEANM010024245.1, forward strand.
GATGTGAGATTTATAGAGACTTTTCTCACCTTGTCAGTGTGAAAATTCCAAAATATTACACCAATCCAGATGTTGGTAATAAACCTGTGTTTGAAAAGGAGTTAGAACAATGTAAATCCAATGGTACGTGAAACAGCAGAAGGTATTGGAGAGGAAGATGGACTTGATCATTGAGAACAAGGAGAAGAAAGTAATGCTTTTTTTCCCTTTTCATACATACAGTACAGTGCAAAAGTCTTAGGCCACTGTTAGAATTGTAGCAATAGTATAATGATCATATATAATTAGTTCTCAGTCTCCTTATTAGAATACAACCAGAAAATATAGGAAATTTGTATGCAGTATTTAAAAACAGTACTCAAAGAGCAGAAAAAACAGCTTCCATGGACTAAAGCAGTAACCTATTGTTACACTTGAGCTATAGCAGTGTCAAGCAGACACCTGGTTCCTGTAAATCTAAATGGAATGGAACCCTAAATACTTTCATTGCTAATACCTGTATGTGTCCTTCTATTTCATGCCTAAATGACTGCTGTGCAAAAAGGGCTATTAGACCATGTTTGGGCAAGACATGTTTGAGCATTACATACAATACAGACACATGTTGTATGAGTGTAAATCCTTGGAAGCTTGCTAAAATGACTAACTTTCAATCACATCATTCCAGTCAAAATGCCAAAGATAACAGAATTTGACATACAGTTGTGTTCAAAATTATGCAACCCCCAATGCTGTAAAGGGTTTTAGGGAATTTAGTGTACATTTGTA
>JAEANM010024246.1:0-11193 GCA_017656035.1 Myanophis thanlyinensis
GACTCACCGACAGTCCCAATATTGCAGAATATACAGCCTCATGCTACATAACTAAGCTCCATTTCATGCTGAATAAATCATTAATGTATCTTAAATAAAAAAACTAGATAGATTTTTACTCCAAAAGCATTTTATTAAAATAAATTTGATAAAAATAACTCCGATTTAAATTTTAAAAAAGGATTTTTTTTATTTTATTAAAAAAAATGATGTTTATCCAACCTGACTTGCACATATGTGAGGTTAAAAGTCAGCTATGTTGCAGATAAATTCTGTTCCACTATTCTGTTCCAGTGCGTGTCTGTCTAAAAGGGTTTTAGGCACCTGTCCATGATAGGCAACTCTTTCATATCAGTGTAGCTAGTCACATTTAGGATTGCAGAGGGGTTAAGTCCTATCTATTATATAGCCTCCTTTTGTAGCAGTATCTATGAACAGCTGGGTAAATGCAGTTACTTGAAATTGAAGCTTTTGTGCGTGCATGTACCTCTCCACCTCTATTTTATTCCTATTTCATGCTGTGTCTTTCTTGGCCTGTGTCTTTGTGGTAATGTCATTCAAGGTTGCATTAGTTTGTGAGTGAGTTTTTAGGAAATTATACTTTCCAATAGCCTTTGTTCTCCTAAAGGCCAAGGTTTGCAACACTTTCAATCTTTCCCTTTCTTTTAACTTGGCATGAATTATTCACAAACCCAAATCCATGGAAAAGTCAGATGGAAACGGCCCATTTAAGGGAAGAGAAAGAAACACCCTCACATGCTTAAAGCTACAGAAAAGTTTCCTGCAGGCATGTCCTTTCTTGGAAAAACATTTTCCACCCCTTTCTCTATTTTGCACAGCAGACTGTATACCAGCAACCATAGGTTTTAGGCAATTCTCTAGCATGGACTTTGGAACGTAAAAAGTGAACAAGCAATGGGTAAGTTTGGGATGATGTTAAATGACTTCTTGCAGTCAGCGTGTATTTTTTTAATCAAGTCTTTTCTCTGAAATTCCAATCTTAATCCATGATTTTCACTTGGTCAAAATCCCCCAGTGCCAATGAGTGAGTCCTAACAAGCATACAAAACTTCATCTAGAGGTGAAATTCAGCAGGTTGAATTTACTGGTAGTAAATTTTCTAAGCAGTTCAGAGAACCGGTTGTTAGAAGAAATCTCCTTTTGTTTTTTTCCACTTTACAGGGTTAATCCTGTAAGGAAGGCAGGAAAAAAACATTCTGGTGTTGTTTCTTTATTGACCTGCTTACAGAAACTGCCCACCCGGTCACATGACCCCCCTCAGCCACACCCACAAAGCCACACCTACAGAACCGGTAGTAAAAAAATTTGAATTCCAGCACTGTACTAGATATACTGTACCTCTGATGCTCCTATAGTGCTTGCTGTGGCATAGCATTGGAAGCAGGAAAAAATGTCTGGTTGCTCAGAAACATCTTCAAATCATTATTTTTTCTGGACCAAATGTATACAGTATTAAGGATCATGCCTCCCAATCTTCACTTCTTGATTAGGAAGCTGAGTCTCCATGCCTCTCAGTAATGTGAAACAAAAGGTCTGGCTTACATTCCATAGAAGACAATTTAGCTGCCATCTAACTGAAAAATTAGCTTACTTGCTATTACTTGCTCTCCCATGAAATAAATGCCAGCATTGGAAGAGGCATTCTTCCTTAAAATAGAGCAAGAAAAGGAAGAACAAATGTAAGAAAAGCTTACATTTTTCCTTCCCAAGTTGTGATCCAAATAATTATGAATTTGACCTTCAGCAAATATTCTCTACATTATTAATATGTATTTATTTGCATTCTGCCTTTATTATTTTTACAAGTAATTCAATGCAGCAAACGTATTTAACATATTTTTCTACTATTTTCTCCACAACAACTTCTCTGTGAGGTAGGTTGGACTGAGATAAAAGTGACTGGTTTAAAGTCACTGCTTTCATAGCTAAGGTAGGACTTGAACTCAGAGTTTCTTGCTTTCTAGCCTGGTGCCTCAACCAGCTTTCCCCTATGACTCTGCTTTATCCTTGAGGCAAAAACTTTCCGCCGATTTGGATATTGCAGTATTAGAAGAGCTTTGCCAGCAACCGAACTAAAAGCGCTGTGTGAGAATCGGATTACTTCAAAGCACTGATTTGGATTTCAGATGTGTTTCCACACTGAATGGTAATGTTCCAACTTTGAGTTTCAAGCAGCGAATTGTTGATAGCATGGAAAATATGGCTCTGCCACCTACAGTTTTAGTGCAGCAAGATTAGTTTAGGTCTGAGGGGAAAGGCTATATAAATTTATTCAGGTTGTCATTTGGTATTAATGTATGGGCCGTACTGACCCTGAAATACTGTTTTGAGTGACAATGGGAGTTTTATGAATGCTTAGCCTTAGATCTTTGGCTGATCTTTCATAAGCTCACACTAGACTATCTTAGTATCATTGAACAGTCAGTCATTTGTCCTTGGTAGTCAGTGAAAATGATGCATGTACAACCTGTTGTAAAATCATTTTGCCAGAACCCAGCTGTCCTGCTGTAAATATTCCTGATGTGAATCTTCAGCATATCTCTCTGGAATCTGAATTGTGACTGCCATTTCAGGACCAAGCTGCATGTCACTTTAACTTAATGGCTTTCATTTGGGATGCATAATTTCTGATCCAGATTCAGGTGGGTAGAGGGAGGACTTTTTACCTGTTACTTCACACTGAAATCTTGATTCAGTTTACCTACCCCACAAATTGAATGTGTGTGTGCTTTTAAGTCAGTATTGACTCCAGATGAATGCTTGGACTAAGATTGTCCCTGCAGTTTTCTTGAGAAGATTTTTCAGAAGTCTCCTTTCCAAGGCTGACTTTATGCTTGATGTGAGGCTAGAACTCACAAGCTCCCAGTTCTTAGCCTGTTGCACCAAACTGGTGCTTTCCCCACAAGCTACATACAAATTATTTTTTCACCCACAGAAATGGAAAGTCATTTTGATCACCACAATGGACGAATGAATGGCTGCAAAAATTAATGGAATTAGCAGAGACTGCTAAATTGACTGCTTTGATCAAAGAAAAGATATACAAATATTTTTATTTCTACTTGGAAACCGCTTCTGGACTTTGTGCTTGAGGTGGAAAAAAAATGAAACTTTGATTCTGGGTTCTACTGATTAAATTTGTTGTTATACAATAGAAATGGCTAGTTTAAACTGTTATGTAAAAGTAAAATGTTGAGGCTTGATGTTAATGCCTTATTCTACTGCACCAAAGGAATTCAAAAGTCTTCTTTTTCTTTTTCCCCCTTTTTTTCCTTCACTTTTCTCTTCCCTTTTCCCTCCCCTATTTTTCCTATTATTTACTTTTGTATTTTTTTTGTATGCTACATTAGAAACTAATAGAAACTGATAGAAAAGAATAATTATTTTTTCACATTCACAGAAAATGTGAATTGCAGTTGTAGCATAGCAAATTCTAGATCGTATTTTTGAGAGGATGGGGCAAAAGGTTAAAAGCCCTGACCTGAATCAGCAATTCCATACTGGCAATTTGTGAGTGCATGTGGAGGAAGATCACTCAGGCTGGAGCATGGTGGTATGTATTGGCTCTCAGTGATGCCAGCACGGAGCTTTTAAAGTCTAACCATTGGTATTTATTTAGGAAAATAAATGTTTGGATTTTTCATAAGCAAGGAATTGGCAGTTGCCTTTCTGTGTGCTGCCAGATAGTATTGGTTCAGCAGGCTATTATGGAAAGAAACAAATGCATAAATGTAACTTCGGAAAGACAAGATGGAAATGTATGTTGCGGTCAGGCTTTACTATTAAAAATAAATTTCATACACGTGACCTTTTTCAGAACAAACTAATAGAATGTTTACCCTGTTACATCAGCTACCGATTTATTTTTAAAACGACAATCATGGCAGTTGTGACCTTTTTTGGAAGTGTTAGGCTTTTTGAACACTGAAGTACACATTAGCAAGTAAGTTATGGATTAGAAAATTATTCCAGAGAAGCTGAAGGAAAGAATCCAAAACTTTCAATATGAAGAGCTTCTGTCAACCCCAAAAAAGGATGAAAGCAAAGAAAAGCTGGAAAAAGAGCATCCTTTAGAGTTACTTTATAATACAGTATTAAACTACTAAAGAAAAAAAACAGCCCATTTCAAGCTTTGTGGTAATTCTTAACCAGATACTGCAAGAAAATGATGCCTTTTTCATGATTTAACCTGGAGTGGGAAAATTTTAGATCTCTGGTATTAGTTAAGGATAAAATTTTTATTTAAAATAGTTCTGTACTATTCTTTCCTCTGCTCAGTTGATTCCTCCAGTTTTTTTTATTGGCACTAGAAAGAACTTCTTGATAAACAAATGTGTCTTAGCACTGATGCTTGAAAATCTGTTAAGGGGAACCATAGACCTGCTAAGCAGATCCTTCCAACAGCTAAGGCCCACCAACCCATATTACAGGATTAAAGGGTTCACTTGCAGCGTTTTTTGAGTTGGGAGGCAACAGCAAACGAAGTAGCTTTTCAGTGGCCAAGTTGAGGTTTGGCTTTGTTGAAAACTGTCTGGGGTTGGCGCAGCACCCAGAGCTAGTGAGGAACAAAATATAATGGGTATTATGCAGTGAAGTTGAAAGACACTCAGTAGAGCATGGCTTTCAATGTAAGCTGATAAAGTCAGCTTCAGGGAGCTATCTCATTTTTCTTCTTTTTTTTTCAGCTTCTCTTCACCTTCTGGGACAGCTCTTCCCTTAATCTGTTCTTGAGTTGGCTGCCTAGAACGTTATTGATGCATATAGGATGTCTTGAGTACAGCCTAGTAAAAACCAGGAATTTCTACCGAAGTCTTTCATGTAACATGGACTATCAACCTACAAACATGACAATTTTTTATTCTGTGAAGCTTTTCTTGCTTAGTTTTACAGTATAAATTCCATTCTATTTTTTTTCCCTGTGAGGCATAATACTCTAATTACTGCTATGTGTACCACATTTGTTCCTCTTTTTCTGACTTGAATCCACATTCTAGAAAGTAATTGGAGGAAGATGAGTTGTGTTAGGAAGCAGGAAGTAACTAAGTTCTTCTGTTATATGAATAAAGCCAATCCCATTTTTATTTTTATTTATAGACCCTATTGTTTTACAGTTTTTTTTTAATTTGAAGCAGAATGGTTTGCAGAATATTAATTATCCCATCTCTCTTTTCCACTGATATAGCTGTACACTTTCCCATTGTACTTGGGTTCTCCATTAATTTTCCACAAAGTGACATTTGCTATTGAATGAGTGCAACCATTCTGTTTAAAGAAATTAATAGTAGTGTAATGTAAATTGGAGGGATAGGGGTAAGCCAACCATGTCCAAAGCTCAGCGGTGAAGTGCCAAGTTCATATTTCCCTATTGTTTTCCTAATTTATTTGAACAATTTCTAATGAAAAAAAAACTTTTATGAATGGTTAAGACTTGCCACCTTCGATGTATGCCGAAATGTTTAAAATACTGGGGGAAAGGAAGGTTTGGTTACACTAAAAACATTATGATTTCAGGAAGCCACACACTAGAGGCTTTTTCTAATCTTTGGTAACATTAAGAACACATGTGGATTTAAGCTTAGGGAGGTTCTTAAATCACTGAAGAGCACTCCAATTTTGTATCTAGTTTCTATCTCACTATTGGGAATGTAAGGGACTGCTTCTAATAAATTCCAGAAAGAGAATTAGAATTTCCTAGTAAGTGAAACATAAAATCTAGAACGACATGTAAGCATGTTTCCTGTGGTTTGTAAACCTGAAAGCAAACCATCAATGCATCAGTCAAAGTGCAGGTAATCTTCCAGTTATGAACACAGTTCAGCCCAAAATTTGCTGTTGCTAAGCAAGACAGTTGTAAGGTGAGTTTTGCACCATTTTATGAACTTCCTTGACCCAGTTTCTTAAGCGAATCACTGCAGTTAAGTTAGTTAAGTCGTTAACAGGTCGTTAAGTGAATCTGGTTTCCCCATTGACTTTGCTTGTCAGAAGTTCGCAAAAGGCAATTACATGACTCTGGGACATTGTACCCATCATAAATGTGAACCAGTTGCCGAGTATTTGAATTTTGATCACTTAACCATGGAAATGATGCAACAGTTGTCAGTATGAAAACGGTCATAGTTCTGTTGTAACTTCAAATGGTCACTAAACAAATGGTTGTAAATCAAGGACTACCTGTAATCCCCACTGCTGCCCAGATATTTGATGCCTTCCAGATACATTGTCAGCATCACCAGTAACTCCCATGGGTAGACTTGAAGCATTATGTGGAATGTATAACTCAAAACTTCTCCACAGTTCCATATTATATATGTATTTAATTAATATACTGCGATTGCCTGAGTCGCTGCAGAAATAACTGCTTTAGACTGGATATGAAGAAATCCATGTGGAGGTATTCTCCAGGTTTTTGGGGTCTGTGTGAGATGTTGCAGAATTTGCTTGCTCCTCTACAGTATTAGTCCTGAGGACTTTTGACTTTTAAGTTTTTTTGTGGGACACTAAAATATGAATGGCACCTCAAACTACCAAGAATCTTCACCACTTTGTAAAGAGACTTATTGTCTGGCTTCACTCAGCACACAAAAATTTAAGATAGGATTTGTTTAAAATGCCCAAATTGCCTGGGTTTGCACAGCAGCTTGAACCAATGTTAAACCAATTGTATTATGCCTTAACATGCTTATCAGACATCAATTAAGTTAGGTTAGCATCAATTACAGGGTATTTTAAATAGGGTTAATTACAAGCAGTGTACTGCAGTCCTTTAACTTTATCAGTAAATTTGGGAGGTCAACTCTTGTTAGGATCTTCATCCACTTCTTTCAGTAAAGATACAGATGCAATCTATACTACAATCATCTGGCTTCTGTTGCTTGTAGAATATGGAATAGAGGACTGCAGGGTATGATCTCTAAAGGACCTTGGTCAAAGACACAATTGTGGTGCTGCAGGACTTGGTATGCTGTGCCTGTAGTTTAATGGTTGTGTATGCCTGGTGCAAGCCAGTGGGCTTAAGACACATTTAAAGAAAAAAAATCATTGCTCTTTATGCAGCACTATAAGTATATACAATATGTGTATTACTTTTTGATAAAATAATAATATAATTGAATTTTTCTTCTGAAAAAAAAAAACAGGTTTCTTGACTATTTAGTATTTTAATTTAAATTTAAATTTTAGTTTTAATATTTTAATTAATTTAATTTTAACTTTTATAATTGGTTTTTTAATGAATTAGCCACTTCTATATTGTATTTTAATTTGGCTTTTAATTGTATATTTCTATTTTTATCGGGCTGTGCATCGCCTCGAGTCCCTAGGGAGGGAGGCGGTATACAAGTGTAATTAATAAATAAATAAATTTCCACCCAATTTGGGGGGGGGAACGTCAGTCTTATGGAGTGAAAACTACGATATATATACACATACACACACTATAAGGTTTCTGCACAGAATAAAAACTTGCATCTATAAATGTCACCATGTTCACTGGGAATCAGTTCAAGGAGAAGGTGAATTGGATTACAATCTTAAAATGACATATTTTATATTGCTGGAGACTGTTGAGAAACATTAAATGTATTCCAATATGTCTGGATGAGAATAAGCCATTAATTATCGGAGTCATCAACTACTTAAAATCCTCTGGGCTTTAATTTTTAGAATCTCACACCTTGCAACAATGTGCTTTGCCTAAATAATCAATTGGCCAAGGACAAATGGAGGCTAAAGAAATAATAAAAAAGAGATCCCATCCTAACTGAAAATGTTTCTAAAATTACATGGTGAGTTTGTCCCCCTGAAAATGGTACAAAATCTATTGATGCAAAATATGCCTCAAGGTGATGACAAATTAATTATATTCAGATGGGGTAAAGAGAATAAATGATCTGTCTCTTGATCATTGGATGGTCATCCAAAGTTATGAAAAAATGAAACCAAAATTTGTAAAAAAATTAATGTACATAGATTCTTGATATACTGTCAAGAGCCATGCATAATCAGACTCTCCAATAGTATATACCATCAAAAGATTACCTTAGATTAGACTGTATTTTGAGCGTGCAGAATACAGATAATAAGAGCCATAATTTTCAACAGTGGTAGCAATTTTGGAGATAGTATTTCTATGTACAAATGCTGATAGCCAATTTTAACCATCTAAAGTCATTAGGAGATTTAGCATTCATTCCATAGATTGAATAAATACTTGGTTGTATTCTTCTTTGTAAAGCTTGCAGCTTCATTTTCATCTTTATATACTACAATGAAGACTTTTTAAATAGATTGAAAAATGTGGGCATTAGAACTAATTAGAGCAAATAAGAAGTTGGGCACATGACAAATTACAAATATTAATGTATATTACTATCAGAGACTGAAATTCAAGATGGTTAACAATAAGATTACCTTCCTAAAATAAAAGATTAAATACATTAAACTTATTAAAACAAGCAGCATTTACTCAGCTTAGTAGCTAAATCAGATGATAAGCCAGAATGAAAACCATATTTTTTTCTGATTTTTTTATTACATTGGGGATGTTACTTGGAACCTTGACACACATAGCTCGAAACAAGGAATTAAAATATAATAATTTACCTTCACCGTTGTCACCCTAGACATCTATTTCCATATCTTCCTATATAATACACCTGTCCAATAAAGCCAATCTGTTGACTTTAAGTAGGTTGTTGGGATGAACATCACTCCTTGTCTCTGAGTTCTGAATGGATATGAGGAGTTTAGCTGGAACTCTGACACCTGTGTAGCAAAGAAGGACCCCATTCCATCCCCTCAAAATGCCTCTGAAATCATCTTTGAAATCATTCTTAAAGCACATTTTCTTTGCCTGGTGTTAAGTTGGATTGCTATTTTAAGGCTGCACTAATGAAAGATGAAGTATCTTCACTAGCATTAGAGATGTTATTTTTTACATTTTGTTATTCCACAAAACTCTTCTGGACACTAACAGCAGGCACAGGAAAGGACCGTTTTTATTTGTCCTGGGTAGAGAATGTAAGAGTTCAATCCTCAGAATTTTCAAACCCTTTGCTCGCTTTTCTTTGTGTGTGTGTGTTGGGGAGGATGGCAGGAAGAAAATGTCTAAACTCAAGCAGTTTTATTAGACCTCCAATAGTGGTGGAATTCAATGTTTTTTTTACTACCTGTTCTGTGGGTGTGGCTTGGTGGGCGTGGCTGGGAGGGTCATGTGACTGGGTGGGCAGTTTCTGTAAGCAGAAGGCTTACAGAATTAGGCTAGAAACAACACTAGAATATTTCTTTCCTGCCTTCCTTACAGGATTAACCCTGTAAAGTGAAAAAAAAACCAAAAAGATTTCTTCTAACAACCGATTCTCTGAACTGCTTAGAAAATTTACTACCAGTTCTAGCGAACCTGCTAGAACCTGCTGGATTTCACCTCTGGATTAATGGATCTATTGGATCTTATTAATTTAATTAGCAAGAATTTTTCATAAACTTTAAACTCATTGTAAACCTTTCCAAACTAGACTGTAAGAAATATGACTTTCGTAATAGAGTTGTCAAAGTCTGGAATGCCCTTCCTGATTCAGTTGTATCTGCTACAAACTCTCATAGCTTCAGTCGGAAACTGACTTCCGTGGACCTTACACCATAACTAAGTGGACAGTAGAGGGGGTGTGCATAAGTGCACGAATGTGCCTATTGTCCCTGTCATTGTATTTTCTTATTTTTCTTACACTTGTATCCAATTTTACTGTTGTTGTTCAACAAATTCTAATAAATAAAAATAAAATAAATAAATAAATAATTTTTGTTTGGGCATTTGTTACCAAGAATTAAAGTCTTGGGGATTTAAGAACCCTGGTGGCTCAGTGGGAGGCAAATTCTGCCCATACCCTGAAGTTTGATCTTGACAGGGCTCATGGTTGATTCAGCCTTCCATCCTTCTGAGGTCAGTAAAATGAGAACTCAGATTGTTGAGGGCAATATGTAAATAATGCTTATATTGTAAACTGCCCAAAGACTGCTGGGGAGGTATAAGCCTAAATGTTATTTTTATTGCTGTTATGGGGCTATGTGATTCACTCAGCTATAATTTGCCCAACTCTGATATAAGAGATGAGGACAATGTCTGCATGAAGTAATTACATTAATTTAATACACTTTCATTAATATTTTCTCCATTTAATCATTTTCATTTCCATGAAGATTTCCTCAGTCTTTCTCTTGAAGAAAATGTCTTTATTGGATATGTAATTATACGGGAAGGAAATATAATAAAGTTTAGACTCTGATTTTTTTTTTAATCAAGAAGTATAACTGCTTCCTTGAAGTGCATTTCAAAATTCTTGAATTTCAGCTAATCATCCACCCTAACTGAATTTCACTTGAGGCCAGATCTGTTTGGCGGCTTTGTTTTGAATGCAGTTCTTTGTTAAATATAGGTAAAGTTTGAATATAATAACATCTGAGTATACTGAAGAAGAATCTAAAGAATGTACTTTTATATTTAAATATTTTTAAAAATCAGGGTTTTCCTTTTTCCTTGAACAAATACCAGAACATTCCTCATTAAAAGTACATTATTACAGCAGATGAAGAGGACTGAAAATAAACATTTTCACAATAGCAATAACAACATAATAAATCAAGCATCTGTTGTTCCCGAAAGGTCATATCCACTATTAAATATTTCAGTAACACTGAGCATCTGAAAAACATTTTTCAACTCTGCCATTTGCTCTGTTCTAAATCTGAAGAAACTGAATATAAAAATGAAAGTGAGAATCTTTTCCTATCAGGGTCTAGATTTTTTCAGAGTAATGTGGAGAATTATATTCCAGTGATTATTGGCTTCATACCTAAAATACATTTTTTCTTCATTTCTATAATTTACTTTCATTTTCATTCCTCTTCCTCCTCCTCTCTCTAGTCCTACTCTCTCTCTACTTATTTCATAGATAAATCCATAATTTACAGGCTTCTGAAATTAATCCAAAAACCTCAGGTTGCTCATTCCTGATATAACGCCTGCCCCCTACCAGGCGTTGCAGGCATGGCTTCTGTGCCGTGTTTGTGTCAGTAGGTGGCACAGAAGCAGGCTAGGTCTGTGCTCAGTGCTCTGATGGGTGGGCACTCAGAATGATTACTAGCCTGACAAAATTGCAAGTTTGCCAAGGATGCCAA
>JAEANM010024247.1:0-11193 GCA_017656035.1 Myanophis thanlyinensis
TAGAAACAATAAAGAAACAAAACCTACAACCCAGTGACCTACTCGTGAGCTTCGATGTCATATCCCTCTTCACCCAAGTACCCATCAAAGAAGCCTTGATAGCCACCCAAAACAAATACAACCCCCCCCCCAAACACATCCTAGATCTGGCCAACCACTGCCTAACCAACACATCATCCACAATGGACAAAGATATAAACAGATAGAAGGCACACTCATGGGATCACTCTTCCCACCCGTCATCGCTAACCTATACATGGAACACTTTGAAACCAACCCTCTAGACAAATCCGAACACAAACCCAAACTCTGGCTCAGATATGTAGAAGACACTTTTGTAATTTGTCCACACAGGAAAGAAAAACTGGACAACTTCCTCACACATCTTAACAGCCTACACCCCATAATACAATTCACCATGGAAACAGAAACCAATGACCAACTTCCCTTCCTGGATGTCCTAATTTACAAAAAACCCCAATGGCTCCCTAGGACACACCATCTACCAGAAAAAAACACACACCAACCACTACCTAAACGCACAATCCCATCACCACCCTGCACAGATCAACTTCGTAGCCAAGACCCTCATCTCCAGAACCAAATGCCTAGCTGACAAAGATCATATATTAATTATGTACCCATTTCCTTTAATGTACACTGACAGTATATGCACTGAAGACAAATTCCTTGTGTGTCCAATCATACTTGGCCAATAAAGAATTCTGTTTCATTCTATTCCATATTATTCTTGTAGCTTGTCATTTTTAAATCCATTTCAAATCAGTCTCAGTCTTGTCCAGTAAACCTGATTATTTTCCATAAAATATTATAAATACAGTCTATAATGTATTTTAAAAATAAATTTCCAGGTCTATTGTTCATAGATATGCTTCAATACATCTCTTTAATCATCAAATGATTAAAGCATTTGGCTCCACTCTGTATTAGTAAATCAACTGTAAGCATTCTTCTCCTTTAATTGTAATCTTTAGTTTCTTCTGGTTCCCTCTAATGCGCAACCTTCGAAATACCAATGGGTAAGCTCATAATTTCTTTCTCTTTTTGGGGGAGAGATTTTACTGGCCAGAATTCACTGTGTGTCCAGTGATCTCTACCACAATATTGTCCCACTCCTTTGAGGACATCTTGTTTACCATGAATCTTCATTGGAAATATTTTTTGTTGTTGTTGCCTTATTTCATCCACGGTCCCCATCAGAGGTCACAGATATTTTGTAACAAAGGCAGCAGTGAGAAATGTAAAAATATATGTATAAGTAAGCTTGAAGTTCTTTACTAGTGCATTAATTACATAATTAGTAGTTAACAAGCTATACTTGCTACAATGTTATCTATTGGATATGAAGTTTAGATTCCATTTTAGATACTAGTGTTCACTGAATTATAATTTTCTTTATGTTATGTTTGACACTATCTACATCTTTCTAGTCATTTTAATGACAGACAAGTTTCCAAAAATCTTTGGTTTAATTTCTGTTAGTGAATAGTGATGGTAATTCATTTATACGTTTTCTCCAAGAAAAATTGATTTTGAGTACAAAACTGTGGTGATTAACTCCCTCACAATTTGAAACATAATTTGTCAAAGACAATAGCTAGTTTAAGTCTTACGGTAGCTGTTAACTTATAAGGTTAGGGTCTTCAAACTCTAAAGCCTTGTGAAGGGATGTAGAAAAACTTTTGATTAAATATCCATATTTGTACTAAGAGTGGATTCATACATTATATCCATATTATATAAATTGATATTTTTAAAATAAACTTATGAGTTCAGCAGATTTTTAGACAAGTTTTCCTTCAATTGTAAGAAAAAAAACTCAGAACTAGGGGAGATCTAATTCTAAGATTAGTATAAGCTACAAATATGTTTACTTTGTCTGATGGCTAGAATATTGGAAAAAAACCAGGTCCTTGACACTGCCAAAAGTCAGTTCATATTTTGCAAATACTACTGTCTGGGTTCCACACAACATCAGCAATGCAATCAGAACTCCAAAGAAACGAAAGTCCTTACAATAAGATTTTATTGAAGACATTGTAATGGTACGGTCTGGAAAAATCCTGAATCTGAAATTCCCAGGCTTTCTCCACCCAAGTAAAGTGAAAGTTCCACTCTATTAATTATCACATGTTAATTTCTCACCAACTCCTTCAAGGAAAGTTCTAATGAACTTTTCAGCACCTCCTCTAACAGGTGTCCACAACACACAGAAGATTCTCATGAGAAAATATTTTAAAAGAATGCAGAATAGATAGCAGCCTCTGAGTTGGTTCTATCAACCTCTACTCCCCCAACTCGTTGGCCTTGCAGAAAATGTATCAAAGCTAAAAGGTCCAGTGTAATAATTGCAAAAGCACCAAGTAATAACTTTTCAGCACAAAAATCTTTTTTAGCTTGACAGGCCACCTCTCTTCAATGAAAGGCTTTTTCCTGTAACGCAAGGAAAGTCAATCAGCAGACTCCCCCCCAATACAACCCTTCCCCCCCTCCAGGAGGTCCCTTGGGCTTATGGGGGAACTCCTCATGAAATTTCTTGACTAGACGATCTACCTTAATGTCATGGCTCTTAACCCGCGTAGCTTCTGAGAGAGGGTATCCCTTCCATTGGACTACATACATTAAAGTTTCTTGAAGTATTTTGGAATCTAAAATCTTTTTTACTTCATAATGTGTCTGCCCTTGAACTACTATCGGACCAGGGGGTGCAGGTGCTTGTGGTCTGGTTTGAGATTCCACCCAGTGCTTAAGCAAGCTACTGTAGAACACCGGGTGCACTTTCCTTAACAATCTAGGGAGGATCAGCTGAACCATGACTGGGTTTATTATCTTAACTCTGGGAAAGGTACCTAGGAACTATGGCCCCAATTTCTTACTGGGTATCTTCAGCTTCAAATACTTTGTTGACAAGTACACACGTTCTCCCACTCTAATGGGAGTTTGATTGATCCGATATTTGTCAGCTTGTTTTTTATACGACTTAGCCAAATTTTTAAGAGCCGCTTTAGTTTTTTCCCAACCCTCCCTCAGGGAGTCCATCCACTCCTGTAAAGACATTGAAGAAAGGGGTTCTTGGGGCAGCTCCAGCATTGGGACAAAGTCCACCCCACTTGTCACTTGAAACGGCATTAACCCTGTGCTGCTGTGCATGGAGTTGTTGTAAGCCACTTTGGCAAATGGCAACAGGTCTGACCATTTGTTCTGCTGATAGTCCATGTAGCATCTCAAATATTATTCCACCATGGTGTTTGTGCATTTGGCGGCCCCATTCATAGCCGGATGAAATCCTGAGCTAAGTCTTTGGGCCGATCCTATCGACTTCAAAAACGGCCTCCAAAGCTTTGCTGTGAACTGTACTCCTCTGTCTGAGATCACACGCTTCGGGGCCCCATGTAACCGGTAGATGTGCTGGATGTTCATCTTGGCAAGCTTCTTCACAGAGGGAAGACTGGGGCATGCCACAAAATGGGCTTGCTTGGAAAACAGGTCTATTACTGTCCAAATGACTATTTTCCTGTCGCTTGAGGGGAGGTCTACGATAAAGTCCATTGCAATCTCCTCCCACATCCGAGAAGGCTCAGCTACAGTTTGCAGAAGGCCAAGAGGTTTTCTGGGCCTGCCCTTCATGGTGGTGCAGACAACGCAGCTTTTTACATAGTTGTCCACCTTGGGCTTGAGGCGCAGCCACCAAAATTGCCTCTGTACCAGGTGAAGAGTCTTAAGGAATCTGAAGTGACCAGCCGATTTTGCATCATGGCACTGCTCCAGGACTTTCATTCATATGCTGGTCAGGACATAAATCTTGGTGCCTTTCCATGCAAGGCCATCTCAGAGCATGAGGGAATCTCAGTTGTTGACAAACCAAGGGTCCATTGTCAAGGCAGTAGTGGTCAAGGGGTGTGGGCCAATTGGAATGCAACAGCAGCTTTGAGCCCTTGTAGTCACCTGGGCTGCTGGCTGTGAAGGAGATAGCACTGCCTGGACAATCTCTTCTCTTTTGCTGTTGAACTGTGGCTTCTGGGACAATGTATCAGCAAGGATATTCCCCCCCCCCCCCCCGGATGTGTTTCAGTTCGAAATCAAAGTGCTTGAAATATTGGGCCCATCACACTTGTTTGGGGGACAGCTTCCTTGGATTTCTCAATGCTTCCAGATTCTTGGGATCAGTCCAAACCTGGAACAGCACCTTGCAGCCTTCGAGGAAGTGTCTCCAAGAAAGTAATGTTCAGCATATGGCATACATGTTGTGGTCCAACAGCAGCTGGCTGAGCTGTTGGTGGAATCTGACAGCGATGAACACTATGGGACTGCCCTGGAGGCTGAGGAAGACTCGGGGGGGGGGGTGTTTGGAGTCAGAACAGGGACTAGAGAGGCCTGTTGGCCACCAGGTGGCGCCTGAGTCAGGGAGCAGTGAGGAAGAACAGAGAGAGGATGTCCCTGATGTATGCATGCGTAGGGCTGCAAGAAGAAAAGAGCAGCTTCAGAAGCAGAGAAGAAAATAAGGGGTTAATGATTGGCCCCTCCCAGAGAGCTTATAGGTGGGGCAATGGGAGGGGAATCTTGCAGGAAGCAACATTTTATTCAAATATGAAAGGCTTGCTTTCAGACCTCTGTAAATTGCTATCAAAGTCTGGTTTTAATTAAGATAGCATTCTGGGCTCACAGCCAGGGGGTTGATTATCTCCGCATTAGTCATGGCATACAGCCAGGTATGCCTTAGGGTGGCTGAAGACTGGGAACAGAACAGTTTGCTTCTTACCTAACAGAAAGCTCCAATTTAAAATGGAGCAGCTTCATACAGCCAACGTGCAACTTAAGCAGCAATTCTGGCAGGTCAGTTGGCCCAGCTTCAAGCTCATGCTGTTCCACTACTCCATCGGAGGAAATGCCTGGTAGCAGTGCCTGATAAATTTGATGGCAACCAAGCCATGTTTCCAGTTTTCTTGGGATAATGCTAGCTTATCAGCCTGAGAGTGGAGGACTTCCCCACTGACTGGGAAAAAGTGGAGTTTATGATTAGCCTTCTTGCCGGCTCTGCAGTATGTTGGGCTACCCCACTGCTGGTCCAGGCTAGTCCCTAATCACTTCAACTTAATGTATGAGGACCCATTAAGACGGAGACTGCTACCCAATGTCTGAAGACCCTAAGGCAGGGCCAGTGCCTTCTGCAGGAGTACATCAGCGAGTTTAGGCTGCTTAGCCAGGATTCAGCCTGGAATGAGACGACCCTCATGGAAGCGTTCCAAGATGGATTGTTGGAAGAGTTGCAGGATGAACTGGTCTGGATCGATCTTCCTCCGATTCTCAACATGCTGGTCCATCTTTGCCTCAGGATTTACGCTCGGCTGCAGAGGTGGGGAAGTCGCCGTGCTTCACAGGAGAATCGGGTGGTCCCAGTTGTGCATGAACCTCGGTTGCATGGGAGAAGTCCAAGGAATTCGACATAGACAGATCCCACCTGTTGGTGACCAAGAAAAACAAGAGACATTCAGGGGGGCTGTTTTAATTGCGGGAAAATGGGGCACATGGCTGTTTGTTGCCCCAAGCAGCATCGAGATGAGTCAGTTGTTGGAGCCTGTCCCCCAGTCCCAGGACATTCTATCTGGAAATGCTTGGAGCCCAATCTAGGGGAGACCTCAGGTCGGGCGCACACGGATTCTGAGCCATGCCCAGAGACAGCAGCCTGCGGCCCTCCCCAACACCTGATCCTGGCATCACAAATAGTCCTGTCCAGTAGTCAGTAGGGGATTCTGGCCCATGCTGTAGTTGACTCCGGGGCTACAACTAACTTCATGGTTGAGGCGTTTGCAACCAAGTGTGCAGTCCCTCTGTGTCTGGTAGATCTTCCTATGCTTGTGGAGACCATCAACAGCTGGGTTCTTCTGTCTGGGCCTATCAAGGCTGCCACAGAACCCTTGTGCCTCGTCATCGGGACTCATGAGGAAGCCACACAGTTCTACATTACCTCTGGCCTGCGTTTCCCCATGGTCTTGGGCTTGGTTTGGCTTTGGGCACACAATCCACAGATCTACTGGTCCCAGAACCTTGTCACTTTTCCAGCCTTGCAATGTGTGGACCACACCCATCAAGTCTATGCAGCCCAGTTGCTGAATCCACCCGGGGTGTCCTTGCCTTCCGACATAGCAGATTTTGCAGATGTGTTCAGTGAAAAAGAAGCAGACCAATTGCCACTGCACCGGCCCTATGATTGCCCCATTGATTTGATTCCAGATGCGCCACTCCCTGTGGGTCGCTTATATTCAATGTCAGATCCAGAGTTGGCCACATTGCGGGATTTTTGGGACAAAAACCTAGCTCGGGGTTATCCGACCCTCATCTTTGCCACTGTATGCCCTGGTCTTGTTTGTCAAAAAGAAGACCAAAGATTTGAGACTATGTCGTGACTACTGTAAACTTAATTCTATCACAGTGCACAATCAGTATCCTCTGCCCCTTATTCCTGAACTGTTGGAGCATCTCAGAAAGGCTACAGTTTTCACGAAATTGAATCTGCGTAGAGCCTATAATCTTGTATGGATCCAGCCCGGGTATGAATGGAAGATGGAATTTGGCACCTGGTATGGCTATTTTGAGTATACAGTCATGCCTTTTGGGCTGACCAATGCCCCTGCCGTCTTCCAACATTTTATAAATGACATCTTCCAGGACATTTTGGACCAGTTTTTCGTTATTTATCTAGATGACATTTTATTTTACTCATCCTCCCAGGAGAGTCATCAGCAGCATCTATGCCAGGTCCTACAACGGCTCCGTGAGAATAGCTTGAATGCGAAACTGGAGAAGTGCCAGTTTTGGCTGTCCACCATTGAGTTCCTGGGGCATCATAGCTCTCCTGAAGGCATTGCAATAGAGCCGGGCAAGGTTGAGTCTTTGCGTAATTGGCAATCTCCTCGGTGAGTGAAGGATGTCCAGTGCCTCCTCAGGTTTGCCAACTACTATCGGACCTTTATTCCCAGCTTTGCTTCCCTGACTGTGCCCCTCACTTGGCTCCTTCAGAAAAAAAGTTCCGTTTCACTGGAGTGCCCCTGAGCAACAAGGATTCCAGGCCTTGAAGCAAGCCTTCATGAACGAGCCCATCTTGAAGCAGTCTGACCCCTACCGTCCATTTGTAGTGAAGGTGGATGCATCAGATATCACTATTGGAGTGGTATTCAGGCTCATGCCTCTGGCGGTCACCTTTTCCTTTGCACTTATTATTTGTAAAAACTCAATTCTTCCAAGCGCAATTATACCATTTGGGAGAAGGAGTTCCTGGTCATTAAGGTGGCGTTTGAGGCCTGGAGGCATCATTTAGAGGGGGGCAGACATCAAATTGAAGTCCAGATGGACCACAGAAATTTGGAATTTTTGAAAATTGCACAAAAATTGAACCAGCGCCAGATTCAGTGTTCCCTCTTCTTTGCATGGTTCAATTTCTGTGTGACCTACATCCCCAGTGCACACAACCAAAGGGCAGATGCACTCTCATGGAAACCCAAGTATTGTACTAAAGACCAGATTCCACCCCAGACAGTTTTGCCCATAGAGTCCTTCTCCGTGGTTCAGGATCCTGTGGACTTACGGCCTCAGATATGGGAAGCTCAGCGGCATGACTGGGTGGAACAATGGAAGGCAGAGGTGGGGCCTGCCTCCCCATGGACATTCACCAATGAACTCCTGCAGTACTGAGACAGACTCTATGTGCCAGCGGGGCTGCTTTGGGGACTTATTCTATCCCAGTGCCATGATAATCATGCAGCAGGGCACTTTGGCCTCTTCAAGACCTTGAACCTGGTCTCCCGTACCTTCTGGTGGTCCCGATTATGACATGACAGTCATACATCACATCTTGTGTATGGTGTCAGCAGGCTAAGTCAGTGACAGGAGCCCCACCCCAGGGCTGCTCCAACCATTGCCGACACCAGAGAGACCCTGGGGGGCCATTTCTATGGACTTCTTGACGGACTTGCCTCTGTCTTCTGGAGTTACCATGGTGTTCATAGTGGTAGATATGCTGATGAAGATGGCGCATTTTATCCCGTGTTGGGGCTTACCAACAGCCCGTGCCACCGCCTGCATTTTTATCCAACATATTTTCAGGCTGCACAGCCTACCTGACAGGGTCGTGTCAGACAGAGGAGGGCAATTTACAACCCAGTTTTTGAAAGGGCTGATGAAGGCCTTGGATGTAAAAATCTGCTTGTCCTCAGCGCACCATCCAGAAACCGACAGACGGATGGAGAAAGTGATCAGGATCTTGGAGCAGTACCTACACTGTTTTGTGAACCAGCAGAAAAATGATTGGGTGGACTACCTTGCTGTGGCGAAGTTTGCATTCAATAACTCACAGCACACATCCACACAAATGACGCCTTTCTTGGCCAATGTAGGGTATCATCCTCGGTTCTTTTCCCTCACACCAATCGACTCACTGGTCCCTGCAGCTAAGGACTTTCTGTTGGAACTACAGGCGGTCCATCAAGTGATGTAACGATATCTAGATAAAGTCAAGGAGGACTATAAAAGAGTCTCAGATAGGTCTCAGTGTGTGACACTGGCATTGGCTCTAGGGGATTGATTGTGGCTGTCAACTAGATACCTTCCAGCAGACTGGAAGTCAAGAAGTTAGACCACCGTTACCTTGGCCCCTTTTCCATTGAAGCAGCCATCAATCTGGTAGCCTATTGTCTGACATTGCCACATTCGATGCGAATCCATCCAGTCTTTCATTGATTTTTCCTTGTTCCTGAATGGCTGGCTTGACACTTCACCAACCAGATCATCCCCAGCCAGAACCTCATGACAATGAGGAGCCGCCCAAGTACAAAGTTGCCAGTATCCGGGATTCCCAATGGCTGAAAGGATGGTTCCAGTACCTGGAAGGGCTATCAGCCAGAGGATTTTACCTGGGAGGATGTCACCTCTGTGCATGCACCTGCTTTGGTGCAGGCCTTCCATAATCAATTTCCATCTAGGCCACACTCTAAGCGTCAGACCCGGGGGAAGGGCCCTGCAGTGAGGGATAGTGTTGTGGTCCAATAGTGGCTGGCTGAACTGTTGGTGGAATCTGACAGCGATGAACACTATGGGACTGCCCTGGAGGCTGAGGAAGACTCTGGGGGATGTTCGGAGTCAGAGCAGGGACTAGAGAGGCCTGTTGGCCACCAGGTGGTGTCTGAGTCAAGGAGCAGTGAGGAAGAACAGAGGGAGGCTGTCCCTGATATGCGCATGTGTAGGGCTGCAAGAAGAAAAGAGCAGCTTCAGAAGCAGAGAAGAAACTAAGGGGTTAATAATTGGCCCCACCTAGAGAACTTATAGGTGGGGCAATGGGAGGGGAATCTTGCAAGAAGCAATGTTTTATTCAATTATGCAAGGCTTGCTTTCGGATCTCTGTAAGTTGCTATCAAAGTCTGGTTTTAATTAAGATAGCATTCTGGGCTTACAGCCAGGGGGTTGATTATCTCCGCATTAGTCATGGCATACAGCCAGGTATGCCTTAGGGTGGATGAAGACCGAGAACAGAACAATATGCTTCCTTCTCCCACACCACCCACCTCTGTTTTGTGTTGATCAGCTTTTTGCTAACAAAAGCGCAAGGTTGGAGCTGACCTTGAGAGTTCTCTTGGAGAAGTACAGCAGATATGGCGATGTCACTGGCATCTGTTTGAACGATGCTGAAGGACGGGTTCGTGTGCAAAGTTTTTTAAGGGTCTCAAAAGTCTTTTGGCACATCATTGTCTATTGTAGCTGTTGAGTTGGCCACGGTTTTGGGTTTTCGTCCCCCATTATCAGCAGTTCGGACAGTGGCAGCGCAACTTGGGCAAACGCTGGGATGAATTGCTGGTAGAAATTGGCAAATTCAAGAAACTTTGTAGTTGTTGCCAGGTTTGTGGGGGTGGCCAGTCCAATATAGCTGAGACCTTCTTTGGGTCCATCTCAATTCCATCATTAGAAAGTCTATAGCCTAAATAGTCTAGAGTGATGTGGTGGAATTCGCACTTTGATAATTTGGCATACAGTTTGGCAGCGAGTAGGTTCTGCAAAACCTGCCGGACTAACTTGACACAGTCCTCAAGGGTCTCGCTAAAGATAAGGATATTGTTCAGGTAGACCAGAAACCCTTTGTAGAGGTGCTCATGAAGGACTTCGTTAATTAACTGCATAAACACAGTGGGAGCCCCTTGCAGCCTGAATTGCATAACTTTGAACTGAAAACTTCCTAAGGGGCAGTTGAAGGCAGTTTCCCGCTTGTCTCCTTCTCTAATTCACACTCTGTAGTATGCCTCCCATAAATCCAAATTCATAAAAAATTTCCCCTTGGTCAAATGGTTGAGCAGGTCTTTCATTAGTCAGAGTAGGTAGGTGTTTTCCACACTCATGGCATTGATCCCATGAAAATCCACACACAATCTCATTGACCCATCTTTTTTCTTGCAAAACAGGATGGGGGCCACTACTCAGTAATTGGCTGGTTCGATGAAACCCCATGGAAGGTTTTCATCAATGTACTTCCTCAATTCAGTTATCTCTCTTGGCATCATTGAATACATATTTGGCTTTGGTAGTGTGTTCCCCAGCACAAATTCAATGGCACAGTCTGTGGGCCGGTGGGGTGGGAGCGTGTTGTATTCCTGCTTACTGAAGACCTCCACGAGGTCTTGGTACTCTGCTGGCATGTCGCTGTTTCTGGAGTGACTTTGTAGTTGGCGACCATGCTTTTCTCTCTGGTTGTCAGCCAGCTAGGGTATTCAAGGTTAGGGAGACCGTTGGGTAGCAGCGGCACAGGGCCAGGGCCTATCTTCAGCTTTCTATAGCCTGCTTCCCACATAATGGTTGGGCCCACTTGTCGAGCCAAGATAGTCCCAGCATCAAGGGATCTGCCTTCTTGGGGTCTACCATGAATTGGATGAGCTCCCAGTGGTCGCCGACTTCTAAGCGGAGTGCTCGGTCATTAGGGTAGCTGGTGTGCCTCCTATTAAGGTCCCATCTGCCTCTCGAATTGTATTGGCTGGGGCAGGGGCCGGGTGTGAATGCCTAGTTCCTTAACTATGGCCTTGCTCACTAAACACCTCATGCACCCAGTGTCTAGGAAAGCGTCTATGGCAGGGGTGGGCAAACTTGGCCATTTTGTGACTTGTGGACTTCAACTCCCAGAATCCCTCAGCCAGCTTT
>JAEANM010024248.1:0-11193 GCA_017656035.1 Myanophis thanlyinensis
ATGCAATCATGGATCTTATAGTCCTGATATTCTTGTGGTACGTTGTCTGGGATCTTATAGTCCTGAGTATTCTTCTTTCCTATGAGTTTATAAAATTAGCTCCTATCAGAATAAAGGGGATAATTCAAGACAGTTCTATAAAATTACTATGTAGATTAAAAACATAGATATTACTGTATTAGGATTATTAGATCTGCAGTGAATCCTAACAAACAAAAAATAAAAGTAAAAGGAAATTTTTGGGCTCCCATCTAGAGGAGTTTTTGGATTTTTGAAACCTATGTATGCTTTTTGAGAGATCTGTTTGCTATTGTCTGGGATTTTTGCAGCATTTCACATAATACGATGGTAGTTAATGTTCAGAGATTAGTACTCTGAATGTGAAGAATGGGAATAATAGTCACCAGTGTGCTGATCTTGCTAATTGTTGTGGCTTGATAGTAGAAAAAACTGCCTGGTCTGGAAAAATTCTTAAGGAAGATAGATATATCTAAGCGTTTACACCAATGGCCAATTACTTATAAATAAATAAACAAACAAACATGACTTGTTACATTTAATAGGATTTCTGGCTACAGGCTTGCAAGAATCTTGGCTATTGATTCTTAAATACACAAGGTATTTTACCCTTTTTAGGGAGAAATGCTTGTTAGTTTAAAAGATGCTATCATGCTCTCCGAGTAACCCACTGAGTAAAACTTGTAAGAAAGATTTTACTGAGTCACACTTACAAGTAATAGTGCTTAAACATTTTGGAGCTGAAGAAGAAATCTTGTGACACTCCAGCATCTACGCTATCTAAAAGAGAAGCTGGTTTACTAAATGAAAGAATATGCAACATTTTGAATGGTTTCAGAATTATATTACAATTTGGGTAAATAGTTGATCTTCTATTATTGATATGCAATTTATCAAATTTAAAGGAGCTGTTTAATTTAAACTACTGGAATTTAACATAGATTGAAAAGTGGATTCAATTGCAGACTATCAGAACCCCCATAGGGTTTGATAGAAAGCATAATGTTTTGGGATCTTTGATTGGGACTGGGCTGCCTTCAAGACAGAAGGACATTAGATGTAACTTGGTTGAGGATTAAAGGATTATTAGACCATCTCCCAATCAATGGTGGCAGAACATCCATAACCTTAGTTCAGATAGTGGTTTATTTATTGCAAGTGTCTGTGAAAATGCTGCATAATGAGACTGCACCTGTATAAATTGTGTTTGTTAATCCCACACCAATCAGTAACACCATTTATCTTTATAGTACAATATTGAATATTCCCAACTGCAAACCCGACAGCTTCAGCTATCCGTCTGGCACACGGGAATTTTCAGACATCCTGTATTCCTCGGAGAAGTGGTGATAGATTTTGAATTCTGGGATTTTGAAAACTACTCTGCTGAGTCATTCAACTGGTACCAATTGAAAGCCAAAGCGACATGACTGCATTCAGTTTATTTATGTTCTACTGTATTTATACATGTTTCCTGTTTCTTCAGATTTTAAGAATAAATGCGCCGTAAGCAGTTCATTTTTTTTCATTGAAGTAGGTGTTAACTGTTTTCATTACTATAATCTTAGAGTGCAATTGGAATGCACTCATATAATCCCTTCCCTATGCCAACTAGGTAAAATTGCTGAGCTTGACTCCTGACAATTTCATAAAAAACATCCAGGCAGATTACGTTGGCTAACAGTATAAATGTGCCTTTTCGTAACCTTCCAGGATTTTTTGATTTCTTGATCTAACATCTGACCATGGAATTCCCTGGTTCTTCCACAATGTCCCATCCAAAGCACTAACCAAGTTTATTCCTGATTTTTTTAAAAAAAGATAATATTTAGGTCAGCAGCTCCCTGTTATTCCTCTTGGCATTTGTGTGACGTGGTTAGGTGAGCTCTGTTGATAATAGGCCTTTAGATTTTGGGGTTGTCATTTTAACCAGAATATCATGGATTATATTTTATTGTTGTGTTTTAATCTTTGTGTGCTGACCAGAATCATTATTGTAAAATGTGTGGTTTTATAAACTATTAAAATAAATATGTCTTCTGCTTAACATATCTAATGAAGAAAAACCAGCAGTTTTCAGAGCATTCTGCTACATCATTCTTTAAATATTTAATCAAAGTTCCCTTTCACATACCTTTGAACCTATTGGTTTCTATTCTGCCCCTGGAGCAAAGAAAAAAATATCCTATCATATATACGGTAGTATTTTAAATATTTGTAGACGGCCATTGCATCTGCTTTAAAATCTGGTCTGAACACATTCAAGGTATGATGATAGCCATCAGCTTGCATTAGAAAACATCATTAAAAACTAGTCCAGAGTTTAATGGAATCCTCATATAGAAGAGGCCTGTGCTCCTGAGGGCATAATGTTGGAGGATAAACAATTGGAGGTAACTATGACTTTCATGCAATATTTCTTCATTTCTATTTTGAAAATATTTTATCTGAAAAAAAAAAGGATCTAAGGAAATAAAGTCATCAGCATTTGAATGGATGTATTAAATTCCTGGCCTTTGATTTGATTCAAGAAGTTAACTCTTTTTTTTTTTCCTCAGAGAAGATGATTATACCTCTTTTTATACCATATCTCTTGTGTTCATAGTATAGTGGGATATCAGGTCAACCATCATGCCAGTGAATATCCAATGTTCAAATGGTTAGTGGAATAATGTCAATGACCTCAGTGAACTTTCATGTATTACTTTCAATTTCTTCATCTTGATCTGTTAAGAATTACAACCTAGACTAAGTAATAATAGAAGTCACAGTTGAACTAAGAACCAAGTATGAAAATGAGTCAAATTAATGGTGGTAGTTGGAGAAAGCTGTATTTCGTGATTGCATGAAAAAAGCACAACATAATTATTTTGACATCAGTAGCAAGATATTCCCCAAGCCAGTTTCATTCCCAAAATGTAATAAATGAGGATTTCTAGTTTGATCTGTATGAAAGTCAAACCTCTTGTCTAATTTTGTACATAGATAAATAAAAGAGGGTGCTGGCTCCTGTATTATCATTTTGTGTGTTTACTAGAAATAAGCTTATATGTATGTCAGCCAATTATATAAATGGCTCATCAGAAGGGGCTAGTGGCATTTATTATTTTTACAATTTTATATCCTACATCTCATAAAAAAGCAAAACTCTCAACTGCTTTTCTTGAATATTATTCTCTTGATATCTACCTCACCAGTAAAATTTACAAACTGTGTGATTTAATAAGGGTGGAGAATTACTAGCATCACCTTTCCTGTGTAACAGTTTTGAGCATGAAAGAAAATACAAAACACAGTATATACTAATTTTGCTACTAGTCTTTTAGCCAGTTTGTTATGCCTCCAAAACTTATACACTTTGTATTTATAGATTTCAGGTGGTGACAAAGCTTTCACACGGAACATTAGGAAATATGCTCATTGTTCCTTGTTTCTGAGATTCTGACTCCAATAGAAGATAATATCTGTAGCTCAGGATTGAACTGTGGAGTTATGTTCTATGAATTTGGTTGTTTACTTACAGATGTTTCATTGCCTGTTCTGACTGAGGCTTAACAGAATCACAAAACAGGCTTTTGGTCCCGAAAAAAACCCTTTTTATTTGGTTACTGTGAATTCTTCTCATTCACATCCAGAGAAGTCCCCGTATTAAACCTTTCAAGGTTTTATTGCAAAAACAGACCTTATCAATCCTTGGATAGTTTCCAGTCAAAATATTTGGCAAGGAGTCTCTGTACGGCATGAACTCAGATAAGCAAATCTTCACAATAATGAGCAAACTACCGGTAATTGTCTCCTACAAACACCACTCCCCTTTTACTCCTATTTATTCCCTATGGGAGGGGCCATTCAGCATTCACTTGTGCCTTTACTTCCAAGTCGACCCCTCCTCCTTAGTTGTTCCCTTCTCCTGATAGCTCTGTGAATATGCACATCTGAAATAGGCTCCAGCTGTTGTTCTTCCCCCTAATCTCTGACTCCAAAGGCAACTGATAACTGTTGGATGGCCCTGGCTCCATCTCTGCCTCCAATGCAGAGCATCCATCAGAGCCTTCCCCCGACTCCAGGACTGGCCCAAGGTCCTCCTCATTGTCCGAGTCTGCCACCAGCTCCACTGACAGCTGGTAGGCTACAACATTGCCCTCCTAGGTAATATCATCAGTGCTAGGTCATGTGGATAATGAAATGTCTGCAATCAAACAAGATTCAGAAGCACCAAAAACTCCAAAGGGAATGACGTTTAGCAAGTGAATTCTGTTCCAGACATCAACATTCCCTGCACATAAGAAACAGGAAGGTTAGAATGAGGGATTCTAGCTAAGCCTTCCCAATGACACACTTGTCCATGTATTTCATTAAAAACAAAACACACACACAAAGCCTCCAGTGATGTAAGCTTCTACCTTCAATCTGAAATAGTATAGTACCAATAAATTCATCCCACAATGTTTCAGATAATTAGACATTTCTTTAACAGTGCTGTTAGGTAATACAATCCCTTAATGGAATGATTTCTTCAGTGGGAACTTTTCAACTGATACATCTATCACAGGTATGAAGAATAAATATTTCTTTCTCATGCTCCATTCTGCTTTATTACTGTCTTTTCCATTTTGACTTTTTATTAGACCTTTTTCTGTTTTTTTTAAATCAGAAAAGATCTTTTGGCTGTTCCTGTTAGGGGTTGCCACAATGAATCATCTGTTTCCACCTAACTCTATTCTCGGCATCCTCTACTCTCGCCCCAATTAACTTCATGACCTCTTTTAGCACATCCATATATCTCCTCTTTGGCCTTCCTCTTGACCTCTTGCCTGGCAGCTCCATCTCCAACACCCTTCTACCAATATAATCACTCTCCCTCCTCTGCACATGTCCAAACCATCTCAATCTGGCCTTTCTGACTTTGCCCCAAAACATCCGACCTGAGCTGTCCGTCTGATGTGCTCATTCCTAATCCTGTCCATCCTGATAACTCATAAAGAGAATCTCAGCATCCTCATCTCTGCTACCTCCATTTCTGCCTCTTGTCTTTTCCTCACAGCTACAGTCTCTAACCCATACAACATAGCTGGTCTCACTACTGTCTTGTACACTTTTCCTTTGATTCTTGCTGACACTCTTCTGTCACACAACACTTTTGACACCTTTCTCCACCCATTCCAACCTGCCTGCACTAGTCTCTTCACCTCTTTTCCACACTCTGCATCACACTGGACTGTTGACCCTAAATACTTAAACTCCTGCAACTTCATGACCTCAGCCCCCTGTAACTTCACTGTTGCAATTCCCTCCCTCTCATCCATACACATATATTCTGTCTTACTATGACTGACTTTCATTCCTCTTCTTTCCAGAGCATACTTCCATCTTTCCAGGTGTTCCTCCACCTGCTCTCTGCTCTCACTACAGATCATAATGTCATCTGCAAACATCATTGTCCATGGAGATTCCTGTCTGACCTCATCTGTCAACCTGTCCATCACTATAGCAAACAAGAAGGGATTCAGAGCTGGTCCTTGATGTAGTCCCACCTCCACATTGAACTCCTGTCTGACCTACAGCACATCTCACTACTGTCGTACTCTTCTCATACATATCCTGAACTACTCTGATGTACTTCTCTGCCACTTCTGACAACCTCATACAGTACCATAGCTCCTCTCTCAGCACTCTGTCATACGCTTTCTCTAAATCCACAAAGACGCAATGCAGCTCCTTCTGACCATATCTACTTCTCCATTAACATTCTCAGGGCAAAACTTGCATCAGTAGTGCTCTTTCTGGGCATGAAGCCATACTGCTACTCACAATATCCACTTCGTTTCTTAGCCTAGCTTCCACTATTCTTTCCCATAGTTTCATTGTGTGAAAAGATAACCAAGCATAATGCACATACATGTTCACATTTTAAACTTGTAAACTTTGAAACGCACCCATGTTAATTACTGATCTAGTTGTTGCATGCTGAATTATTTTATTGCTCTCTATTCTGGATTTCCTTGTAATAGCCTTCTTTTTAACAAACAACCCATGGACCAAAGTAAGCAGATATGACACTAACAATGGAAAATTGAATAATTCTCAGCTTGATTTATATTATGTTAGTCTCTTTCTGTGGCAATCAATTCTCCCTACTGCCAAATGACTTGTATATAGTTAAGTCAACTCAATACATAAGGTTGTACATCTGAACCAAATAATTACTCCAAATCCAGTTCAACTGTGAAAAAGTTGTGCTTATTTTATTTGATGCTATGCAAAGAGGAAATAATGAATAATCAATTTAAGAATGAAAACTGGGATAAAAGTGGCTCAAGAATGGGGCAATATTTTTCCTTTCTTCCTCATTTGGTTTCTAATGAATTGTGTCAATGTACAATTCTTATGAACTCTGAAACCTGTGTGATTTAATATTGTTGTCCAAAGTTCTATCCAGTTGCCTGGAGATCACTCCATTACAATCCTCCACAAAACATCAGTTTCCTAATGAAACCTACTAGTTAGTCCCTCTATAAATCCTTTATAGAACAGTGCAGATTGTTCTTCTACTTACAATCACATTTGAGCCTCTGTATCCCCATTATTCCAGTAAAAAAATTGTAACGCTTTAATAACCTTTTCTCAAACACTGGTACATCCTCAGAAGCTTGTTTTATCACTTAAAGCTTACCACTTTGTTTCATTTCCTTTTTCATCTCTGCAAATCTTTGATCCATTCTTTTTTAAAGCTGTTAATTTAATATCAAGGGATTCATCTATTCTATAGCCTAATTTCTCAAACATTTTCTGAAGTAAATCTGGTGTAATTCCTCTCTCTGCGGGTTGCTCTAATGATCCTCTCTTCCCGTATGCAGTTTTTTAATGGCTGCCATTGTAATATTGTAATCCAAAAGTGAAAGTATCTCACAGGAAAGAGTAAAAGGAAATCTTCCCCTCACTTTTGTTTTATTTTCCTTTGTCCTTAATACTTTCCTCTCAAATGGCTCTTCTCTGTTAAAGTCAGCATCACATATTGCCTTTACCTTTTGTTTTGTAAAACACTCCTATGAAGGTTCAGTTCATTTTACTATTTTAATTTGTTCAACACTTTCACCAAAAATAATTAAAAACATATCTCCTTTATTCGTTTTAATATATCTTACATCCACTCTTTGTTAAGCTTTTTTTCTTTTGCCAAAGTTTAAAAAAAATTTAAACTCCTTTTCTTGCTTTTTAATCCAGAGAGAATGTTGATTCACTAAATGGAATTATCTTATCCTACCACACAGAAAAATCTCTCTTAAATTGTAAATTAATTCCATCTGAAAGTCTTTAACAACTCAAAGAAAATTGCTTCAAGAAGATACTGTATTAATGGAAAGCATGGCTATACAAAAAGTATTTTATCAATATTATTCCAACTTGTTTAAAGGAAGTGACATTTCTCTGGAGAAAATAAGGTAAGTATCTAAAAAAACCCCACAAAAATTACCAAGGATTACAGAAGAATAGAAGTAGATAATGGATCTATAAAAGTAGAGCAAGTTTCTGAAACTCTAAAAAAGATTAAACCAGGCAAAGTGCCTGGGCCAGATGGATTATCAGGTTCTTATTATACATGTTTTGAGGATGAATGTTTACAATTTTTACAAAACAAATTAACTCTTACAAGGAGGAAAGATGTCAGCGAGTTCGAAAGAGGCCAATATAACAAGATTTGTTATATAAAACAAGATTTGACTTTAATAACCTATAGACCAATATCATCATTAAATAATTGGATAAAATATGTAAGATCAATTTATACTTCATAAAAAGCACAAAAATGTTAATGAAGATTTAATAAAGTCTTGTGAGATACAAAAATAAGACAGGGTTGCCCACTATCTCCTCTCTTGTTCGTTTGGCTTATGAAGACTGAATAGAAATATAAGAAAAGATTATTGTGTGAGTAAAGAAAAAAAAATTAATGCCATTTTGCAGATGACTGTTGGTTTTGGAAGATATTTTAATTTTTTTTGTCAAGGGGACTATAAAATAAAATCAAGAGAAGAACTAATGGCAGACTGATATAATTTATGGTTTTGAATTTTGTAAGACTGGATTTGAAGCAGAATTGTGTACAAATAATGCAAATATAAATTGCTAAAATGTATAAAGGTTTATTGAAATTTGAAACAGAAGAACAAGTAAAAAGTGGGCTAAAACTTTGGTTATAATATGCATAAGGAACAATGGGAAATATATGGTTTAAAGAATTGAAATTTACATTGTTATAATTTTAAAGAGAATTTTTATAAAATATTATATGTTGGTGTATGTCACCAGAGAAATTGTCTAGAATGTATAAAGGCACTTCAAATATATGTTGGAAATGTGAACAAGGAGGGACATGTTATCATGCTTTGCAGACATGTAAAAAAGCTAGAATTTTTTCAATTCAAATAGATATAATGTATCTCAGCATTTTAAAAATTAATATATATTAGTGTGTATTTTTTGGGTCAGAGAAAAGACAATGATTCTTACTGATTTACTGACCCTTTTATAGACTTTTTGCATAAAACAGAAAAAAATATTTTTGATTTATGGTTTGATTATACAGGATAGATTGTAGAAAGAAAAGTTATTTGCAACCTTAAAGTAAAAGGTAAAATTATAATTGTAACTTGCTGTAAAGATCAGAAGCTACTTCTATTTTTCCTTTATTTTCCTTTGTATCTTTCTTTCCTATTCCTTTTATTAGTATTAGTTTTTAATCTTCCTTTTTAAAACTTTGAATAAAATTATATAAAAATGAACTTTGAAAAATTTTATGAAACTTCTATTGGCTCTAACAAAGATATGTTCCATATTGATTTTTATTTTTTTCTCATGGCCAACATGACTACTACTGCTGTTTTATGAGAAACTCATATATTGTTTATAAAAATGCAGCTCAAGGAATCCTTGAATAACATATTCACTCAACTGACAGTTGTCTGTGTCTTGCGTTCTCCATATGCCTATATCCTTTACATAGAAAAGCAGCATTCTTCAGTCTTTTTATGAAATGCTAAGATTATTTAGACAAGTATTACATATATGCTAATTTCAGGATAAGAAAAAATAAAGGGAAAAATTACTAATACCAAATACACCCTGGGTATCCTACAGTACTGCAGGAAGACCTTTTACAAGTATTACATGTTTTAAACACTACTGTCTGTAAAAATATCTGGGAATCTGTAGCCACCCATCATTTTTTTTACTAAGAACATCTTTTGGATCTATGTTGAAAAACCAATGACATCTGGGAAAGGAAGATGATTACTAAGGATGCCACTTAAGTTTTACAGTATGCTACTTTCCCATTTAAACTACTGTCAACATCATTTTAATAAATGGAATGAGTAAATAATATGGGTAATTTGGTAATTACAAAATCCACATTGGGTTGTACACATTTTCATGAACTCAAGGTCCTGATAAAACAGGAGTACAGAATGCTGTACTGGCTTTTGAATAAATGTGAATGAAGCTCAAAAAAGGGTGGGGCAACCCCCCTTCTCATGGTTAAGTAATTATTCCTGGTATTCACAAGGCTACAGACAATACAAACTTACTTAGAACTGAGGTGAAACAAAGACATATATTTACAGGACACAAATCATGTTAAGTTCAAGTGGAGAAGCTAAACAATGGATTAGACCAGACATGGGCAAACTACGGCCCACGGGACACACCCGGCCTGTTGGGCTTTTTAATCCGGTCCGCGGAACTAGTTCTGCCCTGACAGCGGCAGCGTACCCAAGAGCGTGGCACCCTCAAGAAGCATGGCTACCGTGGCTTCGCTGGAGGGTCACTCTAGGGTCGCTGCTGCCTTGGTGATTGGCGTGTCGCGAGCGACCTATGCAAGGCTGGGGCTGGGCACAGGATGACAATGAGCATCTGCTGCCCCCGCGCCCCTCGGCCGCAGGGCTAGTCCGGAGCACAGGGATGCTCCGCGCCCTTCTGCACCTGCCGGGCCCCTCTCCCACCGAAGAGGCCACCGAGCCATCCGGGGAGGGCCGTGGGGAGCCACCCGGTGAAGCGGGACAGGCTGCTGACACCCGCGTTTCTTTGCAGGCGTGGGATACCGAACGCAGCAGCCCTGGAGAAGAAGGTAAGAGGGCGGCGGGCAGGAGCGGGGGGGTGGCGGGCAGGCACGGCTCCGCAGCGGCAACACCGGCTCTTCTCCCGCCGCCCAGGTGCTGCTGATGGCGAAGAGCGGCTCCAGCAAGACAAGCATGCGCTCCACTTCGCCAACTAAATCCCGCGATGGAGCGCATGCTCGTCTTGCTGGAGCTGTTTTTCACCAGCAGCAGCACCTGGGCGGCAGGAGAAGAGCAAGCGTTGCTGTTGTGGAGCTGCGTGCGCGCCGCCCTCCCCACTCCTGCCCGCCGCCCTCTTACCTTTTTCTCCAGAGCTGCTGCGTTCGGCATCCCACGCCTGCAAAGACACATGGGGGAGGGGGGCTGTGGGATGGGGAGTAAGGGTGGGGGGAGCTGTGGGAGGGGGAGTAAGGGTGGGGGTGGGGGGCTGGGGGGGAGCCCATCATTGTGGCCCGCGAGTCAAAAAGTTTGGCCCGCGAGTCAAAAACTTTGCCCACACCTGGTCTAGACAGCAGAGTTCCTCATATTTCAGCAGCAGCTGTGTCTCACATCTTCAGATGTTGTAGCTCAGGGGTGTCAAACTCGATTTCATTGAGGCCCTCATCAGAGTTGTGTTTGACCTCGGGGGGGGGCAGGATGTGTGGCCAGAGTGGGTGTGACCAGCCCAACATCACTCATGTTAGGGGAACCTGTGGAAGCCCAAGAACTCTGCCAGAGAAAACGGACTCCTGAGCTCCATTTTCGGGTGTGACAGCCTCCTGCAACCCCCTGCCAGTGAAAACAGAGTTTATTGGGGGGGGCTGCCTGTGGCCCTCCTGAGCTCCATTGTCACTGGCAGAGGCACCACAGGCCAGTCCTTCACTGTTTCCAGGGTGGCCTCAGAGACCAGATCTAAGCACCCTGCGGACCAGATTTGGTCCCTGGGCCTTGAGTTTGATACCCCTGAAGATGCCAGCCACAATTCTATGAATTCTAATTCTAATTCTGCCTAGAGTGCAGGCAATGCAGGTTCAAATCCCATGAGGGTATGGCTGGCTGATGATGGCCAAAAAGCCTGAAA
>JAEANM010024249.1:0-10015 GCA_017656035.1 Myanophis thanlyinensis
GTAAAAACCATTACATGAAAAGATTTGGCCTTTAACAGGCAGCAAAACACCATTATACTTAGTTTATTGGAAAAAAAATGTTTTCCAAATTTATTAATTTAATAACATGTCTTTCTCGAAACTGCAGGGTTCCTGCTAGTAACTAGTTCGGCAGACCGGATTAAAAAGCCCAATGGGCCGGATGTGGCCCGCAGGCCGTAGTTTGCCCATGTCTGGTCTAACCCATATTTCTTGATCAAATAAAGGAAATAAAACATATTTACCTTTCACTTTTTGCACTACCTAAAATCTAAATTATTTATCAATTTCAAGTATAAAGTCTTCATCAGTTTTCAGGGATATCCAACTCAAAAATTATTCTAATTGTTTTCATGAGATTAAAAAATTAAAAGAGAACATTACACCAAAAGGAATAACAACGTTATATAAAACATTGTGACTGTGTAAGCTTAGCTACTTAACACATTTCCATATCATTCTTGTCACACAGATCAAATGAAAATTGTGTATGCATTTTTATTGTGAATATTTGTAACTCAGTTCATAATTACTCTGAATCATTGTTTATATGCAATTCTATAAATTTGAAATATGTATTTCAATGATCAAACAAGTTGTTTTACAAATTTTTGTCATACTCTGATCTTTTAGAACCAAAACAGATGAGAGGACTCTG
Source organism: Myanophis thanlyinensis (assembly GCA_017656035.1). Lineage (NCBI taxonomy): Eukaryota > Metazoa > Chordata > Lepidosauria > Squamata > Homalopsidae > Myanophis > Myanophis thanlyinensis. The sequence goes on from JAEANM010024249.1 coordinate 677, forward strand.
TTTTCAAAGCCCTGAAAGTCTTGAATAAATGGGGAAGATTTCAATAAGAGATAATTGAGGATATTGGTAAAAAGTTAACGCACTCTAGGGCATGGTGCTTATCTCCATTTCTTAGTTGAGGAAGCCAGTGTTGTCTGAAGACTCTTTCCATGGTCATGTGGCCAGCATGGCTATACACCAAAGGCATGCAGAATGCTGTTATTTTCCCATTGAAATGATACCTATTAATCTACTTTCATTTGCATGGTTTTGAACTAGGCTAGGCGGGCAGAAGCTGGAGCTCACCCTGTTGCATGGTTCTCGAACTTGGGCTGAGGCTTAGCTGCTCCCTTTAGCTGCTGAGCCATCACAGGGACATTTGATAAAATGTAGTTTTCATTGAACTTCAAAATCTAGTCAATACATTCAATGTCAGTATTTTTTTTGTTTTTTCCCTTGCTTTTAGTTAATACTAAACTTAAAACTGCTTTGCATGGTACTTAAAAGTTAAAACTGAGCATGCATTATATTAAAATAGTATACTCTATACTGTATTTTTTCAAATATAAATAAACTACATTTATATTATTCAAATATATATGAATAACATTTACTTCTGCATGCCTTAAATACAGGAAATGTACAAAATGTCAATGCAGATCCACAAGAATCAGCAGGAATTAGCAGCTTCAGCAAAGAATATTGGTCTACATTTGTGAATGTTTTGTCTGTTCCATAACGCATCTCAAGGCTGTGCAGAAAAGCATTGCATTGCAGACAATGAATGCAAAAAACCTGAAGGAAATAATTAAGAAAAAAACTCAGGAAGAAATAGTTAGCATGTGAAACCTTTATCAAATTTCAATAAATGCGAACTTTGTGAACCTGGAAAGTTTCTTTGCTGGTAGCGTTTAGTCACACACAAAAACAAATACTCACAAATCCAAAGCAATGAATAGAAGCTTTGTTTTGACTATAAATTGATCTGGAACAAAGAACGAACAGTAAAAGATAACTCAAAAGTAAATTTTTTATGGGAAAGTCCAGGTCAACAGATGGAGCAAATTTCAAATCTTGTGCTTCCCAGCATGATGGAAAATCTAAGTGAGATACTTCAAGAGCAAGTAGTAAAAAAGCAATGCATTTTTAAAACAACTACGTATAGTATTTTGATGGGTTCTATTTTTTAACCATTTCACATTTCAGGTCACTTCTATTTGTTCTGTGTGGAAAAGTGCACATATATTGTTGATGATAATACTAGACCTTACTATATAGAAAGAATCAACTGCGGAAGAAGGAGAAAGAAAAAGAGCCACATGCAAATAGTAGCATGGTATGAGATATTTAAGCTTCCCACCTAGTTGCTGAGTGGAATTGATCAGCCTTTGTTTTAGCCTAAAGGAAAGAGCTGTTATCTATACCAGTGGTCTCCAAACTTTCTAGCTTGGTGGACCAGCAGAGATGGTGTGGGCGGGTGGGTGAGGGGGGGAATAGTTTCACATGCACACGTACTTGCCCACTACATCTGTGGCCTGGGTCCAAACGGCCTGTGGTCCAGCACCAGCCTACAGATCAAGGGTTGGGGACCCATGATCTAAACCATAAAACTGGGATCTCAACCAAATCATATATCATTGTTGGTACATTTATTTATTTATTTGTCAAAATTTATATACCGCCTCCTCTCCCGAAGGACATGTAGAGAAATCAAGACTGTGAGTTCAGGACATTAATTGCTTAGTCTTTTAAATGAGATGTGAATAACCCATAGCCAACCAGATGCTTCTGACTATGATTCATAATGTTTACTGGTCATGTTTACTGAATATCAGAAGGCTACAGTTTCCTCATCCCCACCTTAATCTATCTTCATGCTCTGTTCTGAATAAAATGAGATTGCCACAAACACTGTGTATGCTGCCCCCAACCCAACATTCTTATGTGTGCTGGATCTTCCTGCTAAACCTAGGGACCCCAATAAGCATTATCTTTATTTCTAAGAATTCCTCTACAATCCAGATGATCCCACATGCGTTGTTAAAAAATAGGAATGATGGAAGGCTGCGGCCCACTTATCTGGGGAAAGAAAAGCAAACCTCAGGGTGGGGGGAATGGAATAAGAAACATCCTGCAAGGAGAAAAGACTAATGGCTTAACTATTACAATGTGTTTGTTTGTTTTTTTGGGGGGGGGTGCCCCTTGAAGAACACCCACAAGCTTTAGTTGGTCCCGAATGCAGTAGTGTGAGCAGTGAAGGGCATAATTCAGTATGATCATATAACACTTCTGATTCCATACTGGATCCATTATTTATAAAGTCTTACATTGCATAGGGCCCAGCTGTTTGAGGGACCATGTGTCACTCACAATATCTCCCTGGCTAATTCCTGTGATTAAAAAAACAACATATTTTGGAATCTCAGAACTGCATTTTCTCTATAGCAGTGCCTGCCCTTTGGAATGAGGTTTCCTCAAATATCCGTATAGCCCACATCTGCTTATGTTTCAAAGGTCTTTTGAAACTAATTGTTTGCTCAGGCCTTTGCCATGAGATAAGTGAGGCCTCTTGAAATCCTCTTTGGGTTTCAAGTAGTCCTCAACTTATTTAGTGACCATTCGAAGTTATAGCACTGAAAAAAGTGACTTATGTCTGTTTTTTCACACTTAATGACCATTGGAGCCTACCATGGCCACATTATCCAAATTTGGATGCTTGGCAACTGGCTCCTATTTATGACAGTTGCAGTGTCCCAAGGGTTATGTGATTGCCTTTTGTGATCTTTTGACAAGCAAAGTCAATGGGGAAGCCAGACTCACTTAACAACCATCTTAGTAACCTAACAACTGCAGTGATTCACTTAACAACTGTTGCAAGAAAAGTCATAACATGGGGTGAAATTCACTAAACAACAGTCTTGCTTAGCAACAGAAATTTTGGGCTCAATTGTGATCATAAGTTGATGCTGTGGGTTTGTTTCATTTTGGTTTTTTTGTCACCCTTTCTCTCTTCACTCCTTTGGGTATTGTTCTTTCTTGTTTGTAATGTTATTTTTAACATTGAGAGTTAGATAGCATCTAAATTTAAATAATTAAGTGGCAAGTATCAGATTTACAGTATTTTGTTACAATGTATGTTCTCAGAATATTAGAATAACAGAGTTGGAAGGAATCTTGGTGGTCTTCTAGTCCAACCCCCTGCTTAGGTAGGAAACTCTATACCATTTCAGACAAATGATGCCCAATCTCTTCTTGAAACTTCCAGTGTTGGAGCACCCACAACTTCTGGAGGCAAGTTGTTCCACTGATTAATTGTTCTAACTGTCAGGAAATTTCTCCTTAGTTTTAAGTAGCTTTTCTCCTTGATTAGTTTCCACCCATTGCTTCTTGCAGGTGCTTTGGAGAATAGCTTGACTCCCTCTTCTTTGTGGCAGCCCCTGAGATACTGAAACACCATTCTTTATATATTTTAGTTCTTTTTATGTTTAATATAAATGTAAAAATCCTCAAAATATAAATGCAAATAATTTTTGAGTTTATTTATAACATCTGTATTATCCTACTATATCCAATAGTCACTGAGTTCTCCTGAGATCAATTTTCTACTTCCAATATTTCAATATTTCATTGTTATTCTTTCTCTCTCCCTCTCTTTTTTGCAATCATTATAATCAGAGTATGATAAATTGGCAATCATTTTGGCAGGACATTCTGCTGTAACAGTTCTTCTGACTCCATTTATTTAAATGTTCCTACAGACTTGGTAGCTTTTTTTTCACTGTGCATTCTAGTTAGGACTATCTGGCCATTTTGTGACCAGTCCTTCTTCCTGGAACTAGTAAGAACTGCTTTGTATTATTCCTAGAGATATCCTCTCTCTATTTGTTTCCAATACTAAAGCAAGAACTTAAAAAGCACTTGAGGAACCAGATCCAGGGAGTTCTTGCTTTAAGTTTCCACCTGGTCATGGAGCTAACTGAATAATTTTTTAGCATGTTATTTTTTCATTTCCGTACCTATTTAATGGATATTTTGGGGATAAAGATGGAGCTCCCTAGAAGATTTTGAATCAGAGTTAGAGCCATTTGGACATTTCCATTCCACTTTGTGTTAAGAACCACTTACAATTCCCCTTCCTTCATTTAATTCAGACTTTGTGCCAAATCAGATGATTGTCTATATTTTAAGACTCCATTGTGGCTTATTCTAAGCATTCTAGAGAGATGTGAGCCACTCTCCCTCTAGTTCTTCTTCTTTGAACTTCGATTTAACCGTCTCCTTTAATTCTGCATTGGGGACTTTATTACATGTACTATATTCTAGCTTACTACTTATTATTGATACTAGATAAAAAGCCTTTTACTGAGATGGAAAGGCATGTGTTATCTTTTGTGGCCCTCTACTGACAGTGTTTAGCATCACACATTCTTTAGGTTAAAGCTATTCAGTGGATCAGTATTGAATATCAATGGAATGAATGCTAAAACTACATTTATTGCAGAGTTTACGGTAACAGAATTTCACAACACAGCTTCCTCAAGGCTGTTTTTGCAGCCCATTACAAATGATTCTTTTGCTTTATTCTAAGGACCCTTTTGTCTTCCTCCTGGAAATGACAGTGTCAACATTACAGTTTAGGAAATTTAGTGTACTAGTTTGAGCCAGTTTGGTATAGTGGTTAAAGGATTCAGCTAGAAACCGGAAACCATCAGTTCTACTTCTTTCCTGAGACTGTGAGAGTCCAGGTCGGTGATCTCTCTCTCTCTCTCTCTCTGCCTGAGGAAGAAAGCAAGGGCAAACAATTTCTGATGATTTTCCAACAAAATTGCAAGGACTTGCCCAGGCAGTTGCCAGGAGCCAACAAACAAATCAAAGGCACATGCACAAAAAATGTACCGGTTTACTATTCGATACAGTAAAGTTTGAGAGATAGCATTTTTGAAAGAAATAACCTGCAACCAACAAAGACCTTATTTTTCATATATTGTTTATATTAACTCCACCATACCTTCTTCCTTCTCTAATTAGTTAATCTTTTTGAAACACCTGGTTCAGTCAGAACTTTTGATACTGGCATGAGTTACTGTACCAGTTTATTTTTTTCCTTGTATATTGTACTGTCTTGATCACTTTTTATATAAAAAAGTAAATAAAAAGGGAGAGTCACAAAGTGAGTTCTCCCAGAGAATACCCTGCCTCCAAATCACTTCGCATTGAGAAGCAACAGCCCCTTTTTGATCTGAAATCAATCCAAGAAGTTAAAGCATTGGCATACCATAGTTCAAAAATCTTTGAAAGAAAATGAAAATTGGGGAAGAAAAAGGGGAGAAGGAAGGAAAAGTGAAACATCTTCAGTCAGATGCTGTTTTACCGCCGAAACCGCTCAACTGATGATGCCATCTCTCACCTTCTCCACACATCACTTACCCACCTGGACACCAGAAAAGGAAACTATGTCAAAATGCTCTTTGTGGACTACAGCTCTGTGTTCAACACAATAATTCCCTCCACACTCACCATCAAGTTGGAACACCTGGGACTCAGCCCACCCCTATGTCGGTGGATCTCCAACTTCCTGACTGGGAGACCACAGGCTGTAAGGATGAGCAGACAAGTCTCAACCTCACTCACCCTCAACACTGGAGCACCCCAGGGCTGTGTTCTTAGCCCCCTGCTGTATTCCCTATACAGATATGACTGCACGGCCACTACTAACTCCACCACCATCATCAAGTTTGCTGATGACATCATCATGGTGGGCCTGATCTCTGACAACAATGAGACAGCCTACCTAGAAGAGATCACAAACCTGGAGAGCTGGTGTTGGATGTTAATGTCAGCAAAACAAAGTGGACTTCAGTATAAAACAGGAAAGGAAATACCAGACTCCAGTCATCAACGGCAGCCCGGTAGAGAGTGTGGACTGCTTCAAATACGTCAGTGTACACATCTTGCAGAACCTGTCATGGACCTTCCACATCAACACCATGGTAAAAAAAGGCCCGACAACGTCTCTACCACCTCAGATGCCTGAGAGACTTCAGACTTCCACCAAAGGTGCTTAAGAACTTCTATTCCTGCGCTGTAGAGAGCATCCTGAAGGGCAACATCACAACCTGGTTTGGGAATAGCACCATTTGGAAATAGACGAGCACTACAGAGGGTGGTACGCTCAGCTGAGCACATTATCCGCACCAAGCTCCCTGAGCTGCACTCCATCTAGAACAAACATTGCTGGACTAAAGCTAAGAAGATAGTGAAGGACTCCAGCCACCCCAACAATAGACTGTTTACCACGATGCGGTTAGGAAAGCGTTTTCGCTCTCTGAAGGCCAACAGAGAGAGACTAAGAAAAAGCTTCTTTCCACAGGCAATATGGATACTAAACCAGGAACCACAAGAACACTCAGGACTACAACAGGAACCATGACTGCATCTAACTCCCACCTTCCCAACTATCCTTAACTTATTTCCTACCCTACCCTCCCATTTTGCCTTAACTTACTCGTGGTCGTGGGCAGTCGCATAAGCATTTCACTACATATCATACCATGTACCATGTATGTGACCAATAAATTTGAACTTGAATTTGAATTTGTTTTTTAAAGTTTCAGTAACCAGATAATAGGCACTATGAGTCACTTTTCAGAGTGAGATGAGCATCATGAATGAATGAGAGAGAGAGAAAGGAAGGAAAGAAAAGAAAGAAAAATAAAGAAAGTAGGAGAGAAAAGAAAGAAAAAAATCAATGAATGAATAATGAGTTTCCAAAGATCCAGGTTACTACCCCATCTCCAGGCTGGAAGGACCTTTTGGCTTATGGGATATTTGACCCTTACAGCCTATTTAAGGAAGCTTCTCCAATTTAGCCGACAAATAGCTATAGACAGACTACAATCTTTATTTTGTTTGAGTTATGCATGCTTTTTAGCTATACATTTGTTTATATTCTAAACACTTCAATTGTTTGAAATGTCCTTTGTGCATTATAATCTATGTGTCCCCCCCACCCCAATTATATTACATAAATTGGATGTGGTTTTGCATGACTCTTCCAAACATCCTTTTAATATTTCTTTTCAGGGTGGATTTGTGGGACCTTGGGATTTAGTCTTGGGGATTTAATTAATTAACATTCTAAACTCTAGAGTTAACCATGTAAGTGGAGTTTGTATTTCCATTCTGGACCATGACTGCACCATTAAACATAACTATTGTGAATACAATTATTAATTCAGCTTGGCACACCTTAATGCTTTTCCTAAATTGCCTCATTCCTTGGAATAGCTTTCTAAAATGACCCGTTTTTAAAATGATTACCTCGGATCACTCTGTTTAATCCAAGGAATGTTCAAAGGCTGGCACTGAATGAAAGCAATTAAACAGATGAGTCTTTAAAGGGCAAATATTCATGGTGGTTTCCTTTATGTGAAATGCCTCCGCACTGGTAAACACAATAAATGTCTTGGATGTGGATTAATTGTATTTAGAGGTATACATAACCAAGAAGTCCCTGATGAGAAAGTCTTCTGAAGAAAGTAGAGGCAAGGCGAAGCAAGTCAGAGTTTAGTAGCTGGAGGTTTATAGCCTGGCATATCTTTTGAGAAAAACAGCAATACTTCTGAATTAACCTTTATCACAACTATACATCTTTATTATGCCTCAAAGACAAAACAAACTGTTTTTTTTTATTGTCTCAAAATCAGAGATAGGTTTGGAGTTACCAGTTCAGAACGTTTCTTAGGAATGCTTATACAAAGATCAACAAAGAAGTCAGAACTCAACCATGTCTATCAGCCTTGTCAAAATTATTAGTCAGATCCAATAATATAAAATCGGAGTCAACTCAATTTCTTGAACAACCAGAGACAATGCCCACTTGATGAAACATATCATTCCGTCTTTAGCAGAGTCTGATTATCTGCCTCTGCTGTGTTTAATGATCAGAATTTCTAATAACACAAAGAAAAAGTTCTAAAGTCAAACTCAAAAGAAGAAAAAGAGATACTATGTATCATGGCTTAACTTTAAGTTAAGTGATGGTTAAAATAGATAATAGAAAAAGCAATTTTGGGAACTCAAAAAAAAAAAATAGCTACTTCACATGTTTCCAAAGCTTCAGATTAACTTTCTCAATGTCCAAAAATATAGCAAACATGGACTTGCTTGTTAAGTTGAGTTAAAACCATGACATCAATTAAATACTATCAAAATCACAAAAAACATATATTTATTTAATATGAGCTGGGTGTATTATTTGAGGAATGACTGATAATCAAAGGACCAAGATGGCATCCACATTTGTCAAATAAAAAGGTCTATAATAGAAAAAGTTAAGAAGAGCTACGTATAATACTTGCCTCCTTGAAAATGAGTGGCAAGAATGTATTTGAAAAGGCACTGATATATTTAATAAAATAGTAGGAATTAGATTTATATTTTTTTTTGCAGGAAAAATCATCAGAGCCAAAACTTTAATTTGACACAATTTCTTTTCTTTTTTTAAAATTATGCCATTACTTGGGAGGGGGGTGTTCCAGCAGGAGCTACAGAAGCCAAACGCCTGCATGCTTTCTGGGCGCCAGAGGTCCGGGACACAGCCAAACGCCTGCATGCCTTCTGGGCACCAGAGGTCCGGGACGCAGCCAAATGCCTGCATGCCACCTGGGCGGCGCAGGCTGCAGGTTCACCATTACCTGGGGGGGGGGCTGCAGTGGGAGGTTCAGAAGCCAACCGCCTGCATGCCTTCTGGGTGCCAGAGGTCCGGGACGCAGCCAAATGCTTGCAAGCAATCTGGGCAGCACAGGCCCTAGGAGTGGTGCCAAATGCCAGTGCACAATCTGCTGCTCCAACCAGACTTCCAGGAGTGTGCCACACGGCCAGTCTCCAGCTGACCAATCCTGCAGCATAGGGCTCTGCCAGTTGCTTCCCTGTTTAGTTCCAGATGCTAGCTACATGCTGGGAGGTGGGTGGGGTCAGATGTGCTACCTAAGGACATAAAGAGCACTGGAAAGTGGACATTCCAAGCACTGACTTTGCAAGGCATTTGGACAAGCTGAGACATGGCATTTTTAGCACATGTGCAGTCGCCACACATGCCTGCATGCACAGTCCATTAATTGGGGCGACTGCTGGTGTGCCGGCAGAGATGGCTCTGCATGCCAACTTCGGCACGTGTGTCATAGGTTTGCCATTGTGGTTCTAGGCTCACCGTCCATTCAAAATTATCAGAGAGCCAATGGAGGGCCAAATAGACTTATAGATTACAGATTTTACCACCTGACATGAGCATGACAAGGGAAGAAGAACTGAAACAAATGCTTTAACTATCCTTCAAGCTTCCTTGTACAAATCACCCAA
>JAEANM010024252.1:0-11192 GCA_017656035.1 Myanophis thanlyinensis
TGAGTTTTACTCGCGTCTTGAATTAAACGGGACCCCTCACGGTCATCCAAACGGACCCCGTTTCTCGTGTTTTACTTAACCGATTTGGACCGGGTTTTCGGCTATAACACCCGAAGAAAGAACCCCAAAATTAACAAAGCCTGTTCCAGAACATAGTACAGAATAGAGACCAGCCATCTCTTCTTCTTGATGACTTATTTCTTGTTCTTATATTAGAAGCATAATTGTTTGCCTATATATACACCCTCTGATATTAATTATTCTTTTCCATTTGTATAAGCTTTCATTCTGCATTGTAATGCCTACTGCAATTTCTTGAACAACAAATATTTACTTGTTGCTCATTGATGCTACTGGAGCTACTATATAAAAACTCTGCAGATAAAAAGAAAGTGAAGGTGTGAAGGTCATGGCTAACCTGTCCAAACAGCTGCCAGAGATTGTGGAGAGGGTAGGAACGAAAACTCTGCAGGCAGGGTGCTGCAGAGCACCATGGTGCTTGCCAAAAAAGTACATGTAGTGAATAAAGAAAAAAATCCTGAACAGACATATGTGCTTTCATTGGGACTAACAGTTGCAAGAAGAACAAATTATGCCAATTAATAAAAATGACAAATATGTACGGTACTCTTGCTTAGAGAAAATAGATTCAGCAGCCATCTCCTCTCTCTACTTTTCTTTTTCCTGTTAAAGTTGCAGAGAAAATACACAGATATTCATCAAAAGCTGCATGGGAGGGAGGAATGTGCCAGGTTTTAATGTAATACCATAGATAAAGATGAACTCCAGCCATTTGACCTGTAGATCATCTGAATACCAACTAGAGTGCCTTGTCCCTGCACTATAGCTAATTGAGCTTTGAAAGGTTTTTTTTTTTTTAAATTCATTCTCTATCTCCCTTTCCTTAATGCCGTCTGATTATGTCCTTATTACCCGCCTTGGAATGCACCAACTAGCAGCACTTGAAGAAGAAGGACTGGGGCTGATTTGATTTTGATCCTCTCTTCTTTCTTTCTGAAGAAATGCATCTGCATAATGACCCCTTTCACTCTGAGTTAATAGTGTGACCCTGAGTTGAGCTGCATGAATGCCTTGACGGCCATAATGACACACTCCATTATGCCATGGCCCAGTACTTGCAGAAGCCACTTTCTTTCCAAATGTCAGGATTAACAGGCACAGAGGGAGTGGGGGGAGTTGCATGAATCAGAAATAATATTAGTGTGTTTAAAGGATTAGGAAAAGGTTAAAATACTCTTCATGGCTGGGGGGCTTTTTTACCACCCTAAAGGTGGCATTAATTGGTTCATCAGTAACAATCCAGCGAAGTGGCCCTGAAATTTACAGAAAATTATTGAGTTATTGAATACAGTATATGGAAATTAAAGAGAGCCCATTTGATTTTAGGGTTAAGGCATCAGGCAAAAAACCAGGGGGCTGTGAACTGAGGCCAGTCACACTCTTTCAGTCCACAACATCCAGCTCAGGCTTATACATCAATTCCTGTCACAACCAATGGACCAACCAATGGTTGATTAAAAAAACAAACAAACAAAAACCCTGACTCTTGAACTTGTGGTAAAATGCTGGGAAAAATGAATATAGAAATTAAAGAATTTCAGAAAAACCTAATTATCAGAGATCAATAGATTGATTATATACCATCAAAGCAATGTTTTAGTGACTACTGTACACCTAGCTGGCCTTCTCTCCAGGAGTATTTGTCCCTAGGATAATTTGGCTTTTTAAGTCTTCCAGTGGTGCACTTGCTGCCCCTGTAAATAAGTCCTTTCATCTTGTTCCTGGTTATCTTCTTTCCTTCCCCCTTTCCCTCCATTATGGATTTCTTAAGGGAGTTGCGTTTTTAAATAAAACATCAAAAATATGTCAGTTTGTTTCTTTGTGTCGCAAATATAAAATCCGGACTGGTTCTACACTGTTTTCTTGTATCCATGGCATTCTCATGCACTAATATTTTACAGTTTCACTATGCTTTCTTATCTTGCTTTTTTGGAGTCCAACTTTTGCTTACCTAGACTGTTACAGGAAAATCATCACAATTTGTTGTAGGTATTGATATATCATGGTGTCTGAACATCTTTTCCAAAGTCTTCATTTTTACCATATCATGTGCCAATCTATGGCACATTTCTTGAAATGATCAGTGAAAGCCAACCAAAAAGGGAAGAGGAATGAAACTATTGCAAAGGAAAAGATTAATGATATACTTTTACTACTGTATGTAATTGTGGGCAAGGAGAAACTTTAGACAAGAGGAGAATAATGAGGCTTCATAAAGAAGAAACCAAAGTCAAAAGAAATAGTTATTCACACTAGATCTATTTGGGGGATGTATACTTAGGCACCACAGAAAATTATAAACCACAAAGAAAAATAATTCATCAAGAATGAATTTCTTCCGATTCTGAATAATTTCTAATCTTCCCTAATAAATGATTGATGGTAATGAGGGTGAAGGTAGTAATTTTTAAAATACTTTTAATGGTTAATGGAATATAAAAATGAATGTTGAAAATGTTTTTACTACAATATCACACATACGTACATTTAAACACATATATAATATCCTTGAGCCATCACAAATATCATTAACAGGAGCTCATGTCCAGGAAGACCTGCAGATTTCACACCAAGCTTGAAGGGGGAAGTGCTATCACATTCAAAATCAAAGATGGAATATTCCTGAAGGGAAAGAAGAGAAAAAAGAAGAGGAAGAAGGGGAAGCAGAAGACAAGACTTTACACTCTTTTATGGGCTGATGGAGACGGTGTCATGGAACCTCAGTGTACGATTTTAATGCTTTTAAGGCATTACTGGATCACAGTAAACTGCAACTGGAAAAAGAGCTAGAGAAGCACTTCAGTAGTGGATGAGAAGAGACTATAGGCTTTCTTCCCTTGCTCCCAACTATGGCACAAGCAAACAAGCTGTTTTTTTTATGTTGATGCTGTTTTGAAGATCTTGCCTTCATCAAGATGTTGCTTTTATTATATCCTCCACGTTAAGCACACCACAAGCAGCCATTCGTCATCTTTAGCTGTTCCAATTTTAATGCAATGTTTTTGTTCTTATCTTTGTTTGTTGTGGATATAAACTGGCATGACTCACTGAACATCCTGTTTCTAATATGGCCAGGTCATTCCTAGGGTCTGTGTTTGGCTCAGCTTCTGTTGACACTTCAGGCTGGTGGAAGAACTTAGGCCTCCCCTCTGTTTATGGGCAGGGACATTCCGGTTTGCACAGCAGGAGAATTGCAATCTTTCAAACCAGACTTTTCTTCTGTGTTGGCCTGGTCTCCAAACCACTCCTATGTTTAAGACTTAGAACAGCCTGAAAAACAGCTGGCCAGCAGTGGCAGCATCTCCTGCTGCTTCATGCTGCCAACCTTCACTCTCCTATTAGCTATTATTTGGGCTGGTTTTGAACGTGGCCTTTACTGCTGTTCTAGAATAATGCAAAGCCTATAATCAAAAGGGGCTCAATTATTAGCTAAAATGAGCTAATGAATGGGCCCCTTTTGAATGTCACCATGCAGAAACACTTGCATAAAATAGTGTGTTCTTCCTAGTCTGTGTTAAGGAGGCTTATTGATCGATATTTTACTACTGGTTGATACATTTGGTGAGATGGAAGGAAAACAAAGCCAGATCATAATTTGTCCTGAAATAAGGGCAGTACCACATGATAGCATCATGCCTATGACTAAAATAGTGATTGCTAAATGGGGAAAGCAATTTTTATGTTGGTAAGAGTGATGTCCTGCTGAAAGTGATATCCTGTAAGATTGGTGAATAGCACTACCTGTCATGCCAAAGAGCCCTATGTTAGAAAGGAACAAAAATAGGTGAAGAAGGAAAGCTCAGATAAACAATACTGAAAGTACTAGCTTTTGGTTATGAAAAGGCCAGTTTCAATAGGCTAAGACGTACAGAGAAAGTTATTTTGGAGGGCAGAAGATGCTAGGGAGGTCAAGAAAATGACATTTTATATTTGCTTGAAATAGCCAGACAAGTCTTTTAACTGCACTTCTTTTATATTACAAGAATTAGCTAAAGGGGTTTGTGCAATATGTCCACTAAATCTTGTTCATTCTATGGCAAGGAGAATGTGTCTTTGTTACTGTGTAGTAGTGTATAGAGACAGCCTTCCAACTTCCCAAAGCTTTGTTTCAAGAGCTACAGTATGTATGCATGAAGCTAAAGCAAATAGATAAGGTTAGTGGAAAGAAATCTGTACCTTATTTGGAGATGTTGCTTCAAACAAAGAGAAAGTGAAAAGGCAAATTATGAGGGAGAAAAATTATAAAATAAAGCTGTAAACACTTCCCCCTTCCCCCCTGACTCTTTCTGCTCACCCCCTTACAGACTCTTTCCCCCATTTCCCTCTGCCACCCCTCCTCCCTCCTACTTGCATCCATAAACTGGATCCGCTCCAGAGTACTGTATAACCCAAACATGAACCTGTTTCTACTTCCAAGATAGCCTTTTGGTGCTATTACCGTTATAAGGGAAACAATGAAAAAGTCCTCACCTAATAGTTCACCTAGGGTGCAGAAGGTGGGAAACTGCACAGACGTTACATTCTAATCCAGTACTTGATTGTCTCAACATCCCATCCTCTTAGCAATGGAATCCTTACCTGGGCTGTCTTGTTACAAAGATGCAGCTTTGGTTTACAGATAAATATATATATAGTATATTTCTTTGGCTTGAGTACTTAACTCACTTGCTCAAAATGTGGTCACGAATATGCTCTTTCAGCTTTCTCACCTCTGAACCCTGAAGTATAAAAAACTTCTGTCTTTCTATTCTTCGGCATCCTTCTTGGGAAAAAAGCAGGCACCCAATAACCATTGAATAAAATCTGAGATTTCTCCTCCATGTTGTGCTCCTTTCTTCAACAAAAATTCCAAGACAGAATCATTCAGAGACAACATTGGAATGGCTGGAGATGATAATCAGAGGCACAGTGGAATAGACTTAGCAGGAACTTCAAGCAAAGTTTAATAGATCCATAGGGCAAAATAAACTCCAGCTTGAAAAAAGTTCTGAAGATGGTGGTATTATAATACCCAGACATAAAAATCTGAGATAATCACATGCAATATTAGAAATTCAAAGATAAGATGTAAAGCTTTGAGGTACTGCCTGCATTTCCAGCTTGTAATCTCTGTCCTAGGAGAAGATAGCTATTGCTCTCACTTGGAACAAAATATTTCTTGCTGTGGCCACTTCCCCCAGGTGACTTATAACATCAGTCAGCCATCATTAAAGGGATATGAAACCTGTCCTTGCTACTTATAGATATATAGATCCAGTTATTCTAAGTCAGTAAGTCAGTGCTGAAGAAATGCACACAGATGCAAAGAGCTATTGTTTGGGGAAAATAGCTTTGATGGTTCTCCCTTTCTCAAAAGGAGGAGAGAAAAACAACCACAATTATTTCTTTATTATTTTGAATACATAATGTTTCCTTGGGGATCTCTGACAGAATCAGCTTCTGAGAACTATCCTAGTAGTACTTAGCAAAACTGACTTCAGTTACTTAAAATATGTTTTCAAAATTCTTTGTTCTTAGGTTGTTTTCCTTGGCACTAGTCTGGGAAACAGCAAAATAAATTTACCTCAGACTTTTATAATTAGGGGAACATCAATATTTTAGTTGACATCAGTTTGGCAAATGAAGAGGCATAGCATCTATCATTTGGTATGATTCTCTCAGGAAGTCTATAATGCAGGGAAAAAGGAAAATAAAGTGACCAGCAGCAAAATGGCCATCCATTGATTACAGCAGCAATGGATGGATCATGGAAAGTCCTAAAGGGCAGGTTGGTGGCAAATCATCCTGGACAAAATCTACCTTTGTGGTCATCAAGACTTGATGGCACGTAATCATCAATTACTTTAAAGCTATATTGCAAAAAGATTTGTATTCTTTCATAATTAGATATCCCCTGCCTCATAAGAATGTTGAACGAGGGAAGCATGTATAAGTAACCACAGACAGCATCCTGAAAAATAACTCTGCTTATAAGAAGTGTATTATCTGACAACACTCTACCATGTGCATGTATTTCAGATGATGTAAGGATGCTTTTATTCTATAATCACCCAGCCTCATTCACAGAATGTTACGAAGATTCTAACACATTTGGTTAGACTAGGTAAGATTAATGAACGTTTGAGTTCTGCAATGTGTGGAGGTCAACATGTTGCCCATTCTTGATGTATCATTTAACAAACGAAAAGCAGAGCGAGCCTATGGAGACAGAGAAAACAAAAAAAGACATACCTACTATATTGAGGCTTTTGTGCTGTGAACTGCAAATCCACAACTTCCTATGACTCCCTACGATACCTTCCGATGAACAAGAGGACCACTCCTTAAATATGTGAAACTTGGTTAGAATCTTAAATGTTTTCTAAATAAGATGCTTATAAAACACTGCATGTGAAATATTTCAATAGCATTAATAAGCCTGTTATTATAACGTGAAATGTTCTTTAAAAATGTTATATAATGATTTCATTGCATGTGCTTTTATCTACATTTTTAAAAGCCTTAAAAGCTTTTGTAGTCTAAAGATGAGACATCAGTCATAAATAAATACATATTTTGGTGACAGAGGCTTTGGCCAATTAATGCTAAAAGTTAGATTTTCCTCAGGTGAAAAAGCTGCAACTTGAGTTTCTTCTGAGCTCGTTCCACTAGAGAAAGAGGGTAATTTTAACATGAACATAGCAAGAACAGCTCAAAAAGAAGTTAGCCTTCTTTTATACATCAATGGGAGTCAACCATCACTTCATACATAAGAGTATAAATAGTATAACACAATTATCAATGAAAAAAAAAGCACTAGGCCTTTACAGATATAATATGAATACTAGGGAGCACTTTTATTTTGACAACAACTGAGCAGCCATAGACCAAAAGCTCACCTGCAGAGATTTAACCCAAGCGTTGGAAGATTGCAAGTGAGAAATCTAACAAAGCTATGCGAGAGAATCATTATGAACTATACATTTGGTGATAATGTTTAAGTAAAATGCTCTTTAGATTTTGATCACTGAATTATCAACCATTTGAAATAGATTTCAGCAATGTATGGTTGCTTTGATATATTGGAGGCCAGACAAACATTTGGGAGTTTGGAATGGGATTAACACAATTTAAAGGGCTGTCAGACATTGATGGACAGAAGCAGGCTTGCTTGGATTTTTATTTTCCTGGGCTTGGAGAAAAAAGTTTGGGAAAAGATTGTTTTTCAAGATTACACTAAGTCACATTTGCTGTTGTGATAAGAATAAGCCTCAGAGACAATAGATCCCAATTATCTTTTATCCTGGAAAGGCATTTTAGGGGAAAAATGAATTTGAGATTGCATATAATCCAAAATACGATGTTAGCCTCCTTGACAGAGTGGTAGAAGAACTGGAACTAGTAATTTCATCCAGAATATAAATAGGATATAGTTTAGATTAGAATATGCAACAGTTATGCACAGTTATGTATGCATGATTTTTGCAAATATGATATAAATGGATATGGATGAATGTTTTGCTGGTTATAAGACAGGTAAAGCATTGTCCAAGCCTGTAGAATATTCACCATTCTGTGACCAGCCCCATCTGTCCCTGGTGTCAATGGGAAATGAAAGAAGGAACTGCAAACTTAGATAGAAATTTCCAAAAACTTCATCCATGGGAATGCTTAGTGCTAAATCAACTAAATATTACCTGTTGGGAAAGTATGGGAGAGACCAACTTCAAAAATGTCTATGAATATGATAAAGGGTTAGACAGTCAATGTAAATTAAAGAGCAAGGGAAATTTGGTTCCTTTTGCACTGAACACATGAGCGTAACCTGCAGTGTTTTGGTCTATGCTTTTGTTGATGCACAAGTTTGCCAATTTGCTTCAATTTAGTCATGCAATCAAATGCTCTTTGACTCATCAGTGTGTGTATGCCTTCAGTGAGAGTCACTGGGTAGTGGATGTTCTTTAAACCTGTCATTGGTTTTTTTTCTACAGCTGCTTTTTTTTTTTAGCCTCTGATACATCCTCTAAAGCAGAGAACCTATTTGCTAAGCCATACATTCTGGCCGCTACTTTTAAATTCAATCTATATTTGGCTTTACTATGGCACCATTACAGCAATACTGGAAGAAAGCTGAAGCCAAGAACTATCCTCCATGAACTTGATGGATAGCTTCTTCTGGTGCCAATTTTCCTGACCGCAGGTAAAGGTCTAATTATCTTTATAATGTATCAGGTGTACTGTTTTAGGAAAATTGTTTAAAAGTAGAACTGAGCTTTCTTTCCTACTTTAAGCAGACAATAACTGATTGGCTCCAAGTGAGCCTTCATCTTCTAATTATTTAATACATAATTTTAATGTCATTAACCATCTTTGAGTGGATGGAATTGCTCTAAAAGCCTTCACTCCAGAGTTCTAATATTAGGTTCTTGGCAATCATCCCTATGTATGAAAAGAAGCCAGTTTGTTTACCAGGAATACAGACTTATGTTACAGAGCAAATGAGCAGGCAGCTATTAGTCTGATTCAAGCACTTAACAATTACTGATCATCTCGTCTTTGGATAATGGAAGTGATCAGCTGCAAAGTGTAAAGGGCATGGGTTTGTTTGCTTGTGGCATTGTGGAAAAAGCTCAGCCTAAAGCAACCTCTCTTGGCCCGAAACTTTGCAAAAATAAAAGAAACATCTCCTTTAGAGACCCTGCCACTCTGCCTTTTAGGTTAGCAAACATCCAACCAGAACATGCAGAAATTCTTGCTGATGTTTACAATGAGACTCTTTCACTGGAGATAACTACAATTGGCAATGGCAATAATCATGTTTCAATGTGTTAGGTTTGGTATCTTTTTGAACTAGCTCAGGAGGGTTGTGAGTAGGAAGTCCAATATTGCAGAGGTGCTGCTCCTCTTTCTAGTTTTAGTCAATGTTGGGGCAAGTGGTCTTGCCTTAGACCTCTGCTTTCCAAGTACCTCATGACTCTACCCTCTTTCTGCTGAACTGGATAAGGCCATCATTTTTTAATTGGCTACATTGTCCGTGTGCTGAGGATACTCATCTGTATTTTTCTGCTGATCAAGTGATGCTATTGAGGTTCTTCCTCAGTGTCTGGAGGTTTTGGAGATCTGGATAAAGACAAAAACACTCTATTGCTTAAATAATTCTGCTGTATCTCAAACCTGCAGCCTATTTACTAGGCAATTGTTATATTAGAGCATTCATAAGAAAAGTAATTCTAAAAAGTGTCAGAGACTATGGTAATCACTGATAGTTGAAGCAGTGGATCTCCTTTGTGATGTAACCACTGAATTGCTTGGATTAGCCTATAGCAAAATAAAATGCTCTATCTGAGGCAGACAGGAGCACACAAGGTGACTTTAGAAATGGAGGAGAGATTGATGCCCTGTGGTTGCTTGAAGGTGAGAAGGAAATTAATGGAACATATTGCAAGCTGAGTCTGGCAATGGGGCAATCGAGCAGTGTGGAAAAGGACCTAATTCATGGATTGGCACATAATAAACATGGATTAAATAAGAATGTAAGTGAAGTATCTAGGCATATATCTACTAGAAAATCTACATTTTGGGGAAATTGTCATGATTACTATAACCTTTGTTATAGAATCCACCTGTGAAACATGCCTGGAAAATGAAAATGTGAATGGAGAACTTATGTTGGGCTGGAATCTGTCTGTAGTAGTTTGCTTTAGACTCAGAAAAAAGCAGTAACTGGGAATTAATCTGTGAATCCAATAACTGGTTTACTTTCCTATAAAACTCACGTAAGACTTAGAGAATTAGTCTATCTTCAATGATTGAGAAGTCCCATGCGCTCCATAATAGAATTACTGAATCAGCAGATTACTCTGTAATTGTTTATGGATCAACAATTCACCTATATGAGCTCAAAGTACTATCCCCAATAATTATCAATAAGGAATACTTTTAAAGGAGCTTTTAAAAACAAAGCAATTATGACATAGTACGTATGCTTGTTTAAAGCTTCCGGAAAAGATCTGGAGACAGCAATCATTAGCAAAGCAGATGACAAATTTGTCTTTAGTAATTGACCTATATGAATATAAAGTTGGACCTTTAAACTTTATTTCAAATATTTTCATGCATTGGTAGCTATTTTGTACATCATATGTCAGAAATGAGCATTCACGAGCAACACCAAATACAGTAGCCTACAATATAGTCAGTGTTGGCTTGTTGGTAAGTGTACTTGTGATCATAATGTAGATTTTTGCAAAAACAAAAACCTTTGTCGTACCATCACCTTGCATCAAAGCTGATTCAACTATGCATTAATGCATACATATTCAATCTTTCAGGGAAAGCCTTCTTAAAGCAATGTATAGCAAATAAAGAATTAAATAATGCATTTGTTAGCTGTACTAGATAAGTCAGGCCAGAAGACAGACTCCACAAATACTACTGGAACTTTAATTTGTTGCTGCAGAGTTTGATAAATTTCTCTTTCCCCTTTTTATGCCAAAGACAAGATGGGACAATCTTCAGTTCCTTTCTTACTCTTCCCTTCCAGGGTAAGCTGGTACTTTGCAATAGCCTTATTTATAGTCATTTCTGTACTTTTCTATAATATTAAATCACAACAAAGCAAACAACAATTTAATTGGGAGTATTTTAGAAATAGTGTTTGCTTTTAAAATGTACACTTCAAAAGTAATGCGTCACTTGCATCTAGCTGCATATGGAGAATAGCTTTATACAAGCAAAACAACTTTGATTCATTGGCTCATTACTGACGTTCAGCTTGTGAACACCATCATAATTTCTGAACAAATTATACGCTTTCGTGGTGCTCAAGCTGCTCTCTAGGAAAGCTAAAATTATTTCCCTGAAACAGGACCAGAAATACCATGTTGATATAAACTGCATAAGTAACACCCATGACATGTAACTGTGATACATTTGAAATGTGAATATAATCGCTTTTGTCACCATTTTTCTAAAGCAATTGCTTTTAGCAATTAAAACATAGCCATTGTTTCCTTAAAGGAACACTGACTGTTCTTTGGAAAGACAGATATTCAATTCAATTTCAAATTTATTGGTCATATACACAGTCATACATGGTACGATATGCAGTGAAATGCTTACGCAACTGCGGG
>JAEANM010024253.1:0-11192 GCA_017656035.1 Myanophis thanlyinensis
TTTCCTAAATTATTAAAATCTGGATTAAATCAGTTCTTACTTTGGGTTCATGAAATGGCATCATTGCATTGCATCCTCTTCTGGCCCGGCCCCTCTCTCAAATTTTAGAAACCATTGTGGCCCGCGAGTCAAAAAGTTTGCCCACCCCTGTGCTAGATCTATTTCATAGACAAACGCAAAGCACCACCTTCTTGCTTAAAAGTCTGTGCCGACCTACTGGCCCCCATCTTCACCTGAATCTTCAACAAATCACTAGAGATGTGGCATGTTCCTTCTTGCTTCAAACACTCTACTATCATCCCAGTGCCAAAAAAGATCTCCATCAAGGAACTGAATTACTACAGACCAGTTGCTCTAACATCTGTAGATATGAAAAACTTTGAAAGGCTAGTGTTGTCCCACCTGAAAACCATCACAGATCCGCTGTTAGATCCTTTGCAATTTGCATACCAAGCAAATAGATCAACAGATGATGCTGTCAACATGGCTCTGCACTACATCCTACTATATCTTGAATCTCAAAAAACCTATGCAAGGGTCCTCTTTGTAGACTTTAGTTCAGTATTCAACACCAACATTCCAGACATTCTTCTAATGAAACTAAACCAGCTATCTGTATCTGAACACACCTGTAAGTGGATCATAAGCTTCCTAACAGATAGGAAGCAGCTGGTGAAGCTAAGAAGAATCACATAAAATACATGTACAATTAGCACAGCCCCCCCCCCCCAAGGCTGTGTGCTCTCTCCACTTCTCTTATATACCAATGACTGAACCTCAAAAGATCCATCTGTTAAAATACTGAAGTGTGCAGATGATACAACAGTGATTGGTCCTCATTTGAGATGATGAATCCGCATAAAGATGAGAGGTTGAACAACTAGCCTCATGGTACAACCAGAACAATCTGGAACTGAACACGCTCAAAATCGTAGAAATGGTGGTAGATTTTAGGAGAAACCCTCCTGTACTACCACTTCTCACAATACTAGACAACACAGTATTGACAGTAGAATCCTTCCCATTTCTAGGTTTTATCATATTACAAGACCTAAAATGGACACCTACCTGTTATATCAAAAAGTCATCAAAATAGCACAACAAAAATGTTCTTTCTCCACCAACTCAGAAAGCTTAAATTGCCAAAAAAGCTGCTGATCCAGTTCTATAGAGGAATTATTGAGTCAGTCATCTGCACCTCTATAACTGTCTGGTTTAGTTCAGCAACCCAACAAGACAGACAGACTACAGAGAATAATCAGAACTGCAGAAAAAACAATGACTACCAACCTGCCTTCCATTGATGACCTGTATACTGCACAAGTCAAAAAGAAGGCTTGGAAAATATTTAAGGACCAGTCACATCCTGGACATAAATTGTTTCAACTCCTACCCTCAAAACGACGCTATAGGGCACTGCACACAAAAACAAATAGACACAAGAACGGCTTTTTCCTGAACGCCATCACTCTGCTAAACAAATAATTCTCTCAACACTGTCTATTTATTAAGTCTGCATTATTATTGTTCTCATCATTCCATCATCCACCCACCCCACTATGACTATAACTTGTTGCTTGTATCCTTATGACTTATATTGATTATTGTCTCCTGGTATAATTTGAATGCTTATTTGTATCCCATGACTATCATTAAGTGTTGTATCTTATGATTTCTGATGAATGTACTGTTTCCTTTAATGTACACTGAGAGCATATGCACCGAAGACAAATTTCTTGTGTATCCAATCACACTTGGCCAATAAAGAATTCTATTCTATTCTATTCTATTCTTACCTGCTTTGATTCTTTAATCAATCCTTTTTTTAGCTTGGCTCCCATTTATCTCTTAAATCTCTATCTCTTACTGCACTCTCTTGGCTGCTCTTTATAAACTTTTCTGCTCTCTTTGTTCTTTCCCATTGTCTGTTTTCCCAGATTTCTACTCTTATCCCTGTCTCTTTTTCAAACCCAATTTCCTGATTCTTCAGTTCCTCTTTTAATTCTCTTATAAAACTCTCTCCTTGATTTATTTAATCCATCCTTGTTACTTTTAATATTGTCTCTTTCCTGTCATTTTGTAAATTATGTACCATTTGTTGGTTTATTATATATTAACTCCTGTTTTTTTTTTTATATTGACTTCTCCTCTTCCTGGATGTCTTGGTCCATTGTGACTTATTAATTCAATTCAATCCTTTATTGTCAATACACAACACGTGTGCAGCAAAACTGGATATTTTATATTGTCACATATTATCCATTATGTCCACTATGGACTTCAATTAAGTCTTTATTTCTTTACACACAGTTGTCCAGATCTCCCTTGTATTTTGAAGTAAAGATATTGTCTCATCCCAAATACTCATCTCTTCTTAAGTAAAACATCTCACAACAATTTGTTGTATCTTTTTTTTTGTCCAGTAATCAAATAGTCATAAACTCAGATATTAAGTCACTTCTCCAACAATCCAGTTCTCTCAGATCTCTATATTCCCAATTCAATCAGTCTGTTACAATTCAATCTTTATCCTAGTCCTCAGGAGTCAAGAAATATCCTTTTATTTTTGAGTTCCCTTAATCAGTTCAATATTTCGTTCTTATTTTTATTTCCACGGTATGTAATTTTCCCTTCCAGCAGCAAGTGGCAGTATTGAATTAAATTTAAATTCAATGTTAAACAATTTTTCTAAAATCCACTTTTTAAAAATAAAGTTAATGTGAATAGGTAATTCCAAAACTTCAAAGTATCTCTCCCAAACACCGCTAAATCAATTTGAAATCCAATCTTCCATATTTGAATAACAAGATTTTTTGCCATCCCCCTTTAAAATTTCCCCTTCCATTTCAATCCATTTTTTTCTCCAAATTTCACTTTGCTGCCAATTCAGAATGGTTGTCAGTCCTTTTCTTTTTTAAATAGTTTTTTGGGGGTTAAAAGTATATTAAAAGTGAATTACCTCTCACCCAGGTCTGCATACTGTCCAGCTACTCCTCTCAGCACAACACTTAGATGTTGCCTATTGTCACAGCTCTGTGGCAGTCATCTTAGTCTGCCTCTTTGTCCTGCTGTGGCATGGAGGAATTTAAGCCTGGGAATTCTGCAGGAGAGTTGTGGACACTCCCCAACCTCACCAGGCACCCCTCCTTAGCTTTGCCACCCCTACAGGGCAGCTTTTGGCTCCCTTAGGAGGCCATGAACAGGGGAAGGCTAGAAGAGAAGAGAAGTGATCCACCTCTTCTTCTAGTAACACTGTGACGTCAACCGGAAGTCTCATTACTTCTTGTCCTAACTCAGGTGCTTTGGAGAATACCTTGACTCCCTCTTCTTTGTGGCAGCCCCTGAGATAATGGAACACTGCTATCATGTCACCCCTAGTTCTTCTTTTCATCAAACTACACATACCCAGTTCCAGCAACCGTTCTTTATATGTTTTAGCCTCCAGTCCTCTAATCATCTTTGTTGCTCTTCAATGCACTCTTTCTGTCTACTCTATTCTATCTGTTGAGCTTCAGGACTAAGCAAGGTTTTAACATGAATTATAAACAAAGGTTGGTCATAAATTATGATGCCATAGGTTCGTCTTTCATTATCATCACATTGCATTTAACTTACTTCTCAGGCACCAAAATGTTTTGGATGCCTCTCTCCAGATGAAGCTCATTACACTATGTAATGTACTTTAAAAATTGCAGTGTTGTTTCAGCATTCTTTAATTAAGCACACAAAGAACAATGACAAAAATATGTGAGAAATTCAAATCAAAATAGCCAGATTCTGTTGTATAGAAGGAAGAATTGGGAAATCTTAGAATAAGAAATCCAGCATAGCAAAAGTTTCTCATTTTTCTTTTTTATATATTTAAATTAGAAGGGTAAAATCTACCCACCTTTATCCTCCCATATCTGCATCCTTTTCATGGACTTAATATTTAAAGAACTGTCTTCTTCCAGATGATCCTTCCTTCAGGCTTGTGATCAAGTACTGGAGCACTAGTAGTGGTTGCACAACTAAACTTAGAGGTTCCATAACTAAACTTTTCAAAGACAGGTCCTTTCAGGTGAATTTTGTGAAATATATACTTGCCTTCCTAAATTATTTAGCCTCTTTTCTTTCTAACCCGCAGGTGGCAGCACAAGGCTGTCCTTCTCTAAGCTCAGAAGCAAATGGAGATGAAGTGGAGCAGATGGGTTTGTACTTAAATGGGAGGTGTTAAAGAATATCAAGGATGAAGGTAAAGTAAAACCTCAGTTCTCTTCTTTTGGTCCAACACTTTAATGACACTATGACAGGGTTTGAGTTTAACTCAAAGAAGCCTTTATTTTTAATCTTATTTTCTGTTCTTTAAACAGATTGCCATGCAATACTTTCAGATCTGATTTGTTATGAATATAAGTAAGCTAGTCAAGGAGGAGGAGGAGATATACCTTACATAATTAGCACTTGGCTAGGTTCAGTTGTGATGTTTAGTCAGGAAGGACCTTTCAGCGTATCATGGCAGCAGTGTGGGATGAACCCACAGCTAATTGGCTCCCATGGCAGTGCAATCACATCTAAAGGGCATCTAAGTCGAGTGCTTTTGTGTGTAATGATTCAACACTGTCATTGTTTAATGGTCTGTGAGGAATATAGCAACAGCTGTTCACATTAGAAAAACAATTTAGGTGATGACTAGAAAAATACACGTTCTTGTCCTTGATATTTATATTTATTGGATGTTCATGAATTGATGATTTATACATTTATTTCTTCTGAGTTACCCACTTTCCATGCAACTCAGGGAAGTATATACAAATAACATCAGAAACAGCCCAATTATACTATCTAATGCTTCTATTATCTTCAAGGCCTCTAATCCATGTTCAAATATTCTATCATAGAAAGAACTTCTTAATTCTTTTCATTGACATCCACTGAAAGATCTAAAAAACAACAACCTCTATGTGGTCAAGACTCAGGATTGGGTGGAGTAGCTAACAGAAATGTAAATAACTAGCCATTAAAAAAAAAACGTTTGAATTCAAATTGATAAGCCAAGAAACTTTTTCATAAACTCCTTTCTCCTCCATCATTTTAAGTCGATATATTTCCATAAATCAGACTATTGCCTACTATTTTCTATTTCATATTTCATTTTAAATCAATATATTTTCCAATAAATTTGGCTTGCCCATCTTTTGGAAGCACATTTTCTAATAGCAGAGTGCTCAAATAGACTGGCAGTTTAAAAAGTGTGGTGGGGAAAGGGAAAAGAGTGAGCCTATGCATATGTAATAAGAAAGAAAAAGAAAGTGAAAAGGCAAATCATGTTGAATGACTTCCATTACTAAGCAAGATGGATAACTCTGAGAAAAGTAATGTGTTTAATTAGTAAATTATATTAAAAACAAGAATTGAAATATATTTAGTCTGAAAATTAATTTTGAGGGCTTGTCCGTGCACATATGTTGAAGTTGATCATTTAGCTTATTTTCTATCTGATTATGTTTTTAACAGGGCAGAAGTAATGCTTTACATTGCGCAAGGTATGCTCCATTTTTAATTGCATACCATCAATATTTTGTGGACTGAGTATAGCTAGGCTTCATTTGCTTGATTCTGAAGTGTTCACACAAATACATTTACATACTCAAGGAGACAAGAGTTTTACAGATACCAGCACTGTAAGGTGCTATTAATGAAACTCCCCATCCTAACTAACTAACTAACTAACTAACTAACTAACCCTACCCTGTGCTACCATCTAAATATAAATTGGGCTGTTGAGAAAAAGGTGAACGTAACAATGGAGGCGTATGATAAAACACAAAAGCCAATAATCTCACGGTATTTGAAAAACTAACAGTCATTTTATTTTATTTATTATTTATTACATTTTTATTTTGCTTTTATTACTTTATAAATAACTCTAGGTAACAAGTATGCATACTATTCCTTTCTCCTCCTGTTTTTCCCACAACTACCCTGTGAGGTAGACTGGTCTGAAAGAGTGTGACTAGGCCAAAGTCACCAAATGGCTATCATGTCTACGATGGGACTAGATCTCCTGGTGTCCATGCCAGTATCCTAACTACCAGACTGGGTCTCTATTTTCATTTTGTTTTGTTTTAATGGTATGAATTAGACTAATTGCTTATGAAGATGTATGCCAAATTGTTAGCAGAAGCCCAGGAGATTTGTATTGCCAGTCAAAGTTTTTGGATGTTGTCAATTTAACCTGAACAAAAATGCCAAGTTAATGCATTTGCTTCAATTGAAAATGAATGAATAGTGGGTTGAACCAGTGTCTTTGTTAATTTTTCTTTACAATAATAACTCCAAAAATGTTGGATTAGCTTTGACATTAACACTAAACCAGATCTTGACAAACACCCAAAAACTAGGTGAAAGAATTAACAGTGCTGAGAAAGATGAAGCACTCTTTGTTTTATATTTATTCCTGTTTGACTCAAAACAAAAACAGCTTTGGTTTTCTCCTGGCATTTGTTACATATCCACAAAAGATTGGTGTGAGTTATCTTGTACTTCTAGAGACCTAGAATTAATTTTATAATTATGGGTTTCACACACATTCTCTGCTTGTGTCAAATTTTGTTCTTATGTCAAGTCTTTGAGTTCAAAGCTGCAAAAATCCAGATGAACATCTGACCATCCGTACATGATCTGCTGAATAAATGGAGCTTTCTATTTTATCCTTCTATTATGGAAGAAAAGTTCTGCCCTCCTCAATGAACTTATGAACTTATGCTGTCATTATATTTCCTGCCCCTAAAATGAACTCAATGAATTTATGTTGTCATTATATGTCCTGCCCCTAAAATAATGAAAAACATTGCATTCAATTTTTAAGAGCAATGGTCAGAAGAGACTCTGATCTTGCAAAATAAAATGGCTCAAGAGATTTATATAGTTCGTCTGATTACTCATCCTTTCCCAAAAGAAGCAGCCCCTGAATGGAAACCAACAATTCAACTTGCTAAAGAATTAAAGAATAAAATGGAAGTTAGTATTAATCATATATCAAAATTGCAGAATGAAGATTTAAAATAGTGATTTGTTGAGAATCAAAATGTTCAGAGGTTGAGAAATGTAGGATATACTAAATATATATATATATATATATTTAAATGAAATAAATTAATCAAAAATGTCATTTTGTGTTTTTTGGCCCCTTCAAGAATGTTTTAAAAAGGGATGAATTTCAGATTTTTTTTATGTTGACATTGCAAGAAATTTGGCAGTTCTTTAGCTCATATAGAGTGCTCTTGAACAGCTTTCTTTTGGTTTCCAATATGCCAATAGAATTTTGGGGAAAATATAATGTTAAATTATATTCCTAAAATATGGAGTTTATCTTCTCCATGAAAATATTTAGCTCTATTAAGCCTAGGGCATGGCAAAGAAAATTATTGTATATAATTAGGGGGAAAAAAAGTATTCTCCTGATTTTAAAGATTGGGTTCAAGATAGGTGTTTGTAAAGTGTGTGTATTCTAAAAATGGTCAGATAATGCAATATGTTTCTATGTGATCTAGATTTAGTGATAAACTTAAAGATTAAAACGTGTTTAATACAATTCTCCATAGTTATTATATATTTTTGTGTTAATTCGAGGATATGATTTTGAGCATGTTTAATTTATTTTAATCACAACAATAATTGTTTGGTTTTTTTTAATGGGAGGTGCGATGCTGTAATTATTTTGCATTTCATCACAGTCAATAGTTGCTCATTTCTATGGTAAGGCTGAATTTAGACAAGGGCTACAATCAAGCTCTTCTTAAGAGTTTGAGAAGCCTAAAACACAATATTCATTTAGGCAATTCCTTCTGTGTTCTTCTTGCTATGTCAATTCATTTTTTTCTCCATTGTTTTTTGTACATTAAAGTCAAGAGTGTGTAATCAGGAGGGCATGGGGAAAGTAGAAATGACTGCTAGCATTCAAATGCATGGCCTTGAATAAGGTTTGATTGTTTTTTCCATGTGAGATGCTCAGGGAAATTGGTCTGTGTTCCCACCATCCTCATAACAATTTAACTTTTGGATAAGCTTCAAAAATCAATTTCCATGATGCATGAGAGTTTGGAAAAATATGGGAAGTTCCGAAAAAAATGAGATCACATCTAATAGAAGATGGTGGAAACTATAGAAGTCCCTCTTTCCATTTTACATTTCTGCTCTATTTTACAGCTGAAAAGCAGAAAGGCTCTCATGTCACTTAAATTTGGCAAGCTGAGACCTATGGAGGTATAGAAATCAACCTTGATTTCATATGAATGCCTGAGAAACATACCATATTTATTAGAGTCAACTATTTCTCAGAAGCATATTTCATAATAATAATGGAAGCCCTCCCCCTGACTCCATCCCACTATAATCTCACCCCAACTGTGTCAATACTGAAGGTCATTTAAAGCTGAACAAAATTGATATTAGAACAGATGGCATAGTCTACTATGTAATCCCAGTATGATTTTAAACTTTCAGAGAAGTTTTGTTTTTTTGTTTTGTTTTTAATCAGTGCTTGCCATTAGTTTGTAGAAATGCCTAGGAAAGAAACAGGAATGTGATATAATGGAAAATGGGCAAGAATACTACATTTTGTCCCCCACCCCATATTGTGTTATTTTTAAACCCAGAGTTTCCTTCTTGGTGGTAAAAGCAAAGAGTCAGTGTGTTACAGAGGGTGCTATAACTTCTTGTGTTGCTCTGGGCCAGTATATCTGTTCCTCTTGCCCACAGTGTTATTGTTACAAGGATGGCCAGATATTATGCATGCTTGATAAGAGCTGTGGCATCACAATGGTTAGAATCCAGTATTGCAGGCTAATTTGATCCTCACTGGCTCAAGGTTGTCTCAGCCTTCCATCCTTCTGAAGTGGGTAAAATGAGGGCCCAGATTGTTGGGGAAAATATGCTGACTCTGTAAACCACTTAGAGAGGACTGTAAAGCAATTTGAAGTAGTATATAAGGCTAAATGCTATTGCTAAGTGCTTGAAGACAGGGGAAGACAGCATCTATATTATTGTTATTTTTGCTGTACTTACCAGTGACATGACAGTATTTATTTATTTATTTTTATTTTAAGGCCATGTATTGTATTGTGATTCACACTAGCATAAAATTTATTTTTACACTAGTATAATTTCTATTTCATTTTTGTACCATAATCAAACATAGTATCTTTTACAGATAGTCCTCATTTCATGATTGCCTCATACAGTGACCATTTGCGCTGACAATGGTGATAAAGACATAACTTTGCAACTGTCCTTGCACTTTGCAGGTTTGCAGAGCAAAGCAAAACTGAAATAAGAGCATAAGCACAGGTGCGGTTTTACTTAGTGACTGCTTCAATTATGAACTGGATGCTGGTCCCAATTGTAGTCACTAAGTGAGGACTACTTGTAATTTAGTTTGTTCATTTTTCTAAGCATATATCCATATTCAGAATAAAGGAGGATTAAATTAGAGACATATAACCTATGGCCGTTTAGCTGCTTTTGGATGCAACTACACCATTCCTGATGGGAGTTGTTAATTAATAGAATCTCTTCTCTTGGTTTAGAGTTATGATTCTCAATGATTGGTCTGGAAATCCTTTGGAACCCCTGAGAACCTTTCATGGGATTCACAAAGTTAAATAAAGGAATATTTTAAAAATTCTCAATTTTGATTTCTAATAAAGTAAATATTGATCAATATAATCCACAGAATAAAAGGTCCTTGGGGTTCTCTATCATTTTTACAAATCTAAAGGGACCCCAAACCAGCAAGTCTGAGAAACATTGGTTTAAATGATTAAAAAATAGCATGGAAAGACCATATGTTTGCTTTCACTCATTCACAGGAATGTGCTAGAGAGAAATAATATTGCTAAGCTTGGAAGTAAATTTCAATCAAATTAAGAAGGAAGGCAAATTTCAATCAAAGGATGGAAAACATTGACTTAGTAGTATGTATCAAAACCACAGGGATGTAGTAACATATTTTAGTTTAAACTAGAAGTGGGCTGCTGCCAGTTTAGATCAGTTCATTAGAACTTGTTGTTATGATTCTGCACAGTTCAGAGAACCAGAAAAATCACACCACTGACTGGCGTCTCTTCGCCCATCCCACTCACTCCTCATCTCACCTGCTCACCTGGCAGAGCTGCTGCTGCTCTCTGTCTGGCTCTCTCATTGCCACATGGTTTCTGCAGACTAGCCAGCTTGCCTGCCTTCACCACCATGGCTGCATCCCACACAGCACTCTCCCTGCAGCCCAGCTGAGTAGCTCTGATCTGCCTGGGTGAGTCTGCAAGCAGCAAGGCTGGAATCCTGGCCACGCTGCCTTCCAGCTTGCCTGCCTTCTGCCGTAGCTGCATTCCCATGGCTTCATGTTGTGTTGCCCTGGGAGCAAGGGGGAATAAAGAGGATAGCCAGCAGGCTGAAGCATTGCCTGCTTTGCTCTCCCATCTCTGCTCTTGCAAAGTAGAATGCCTTTTCTCTTGTTGCACAGCCCTCCTAATTTTTGAGCCTGCAGCAGCTCCCTAAATGAGAAAGCTGGCTGCAAGACATGGGAAACTGGGAAGGGAAAAGACAGATGAGGTGGGAGAGCAGTGCAAGAAAGTGAACCTTTGCCTGCTAGCTGGTGTGAACTGGATGAATCCTGCTATGTACCGCGCGTGCGCAGCCGGAGTTTACACTCTGGTCCGACATTACCAACTTGCGACCCAACAGCTGATTGGCTGTCAGGAGAGTGATTCCCATTGGCGGGGCCGCCAGCCAATGAGAAGCATGGAAATTTGAAGTCGCGGCAAATATAAAAACCTGTGGCTTCCCTTGTGCGGCACCCTCACAGCTAAGAAGCTCATCGCGAGTTTTACTCGCGGCTTCAAATAAACGGGAATCCTCATGGTCATCCAAACGAACCCTGTTGTTGGTGTATTCCTTGCTTGATTTGGACCGGGTTTTCGGCCTTTTAACAAATCCCACCACTTGTTATATATATTTTCCTGAAGTCTATGTCATATTATGTGAGAATTAAATGGATAGAATGGATGGAATCTAATCAAGGAGAGAAACAACCTGGAACTAAGGGGAAACTTGGGGACCGGGTTATTTACGGGACCACCTGTTGCCACCATCAGCCTCCAACCGACCTGTGCGTTCCCACAGGGCGGGCCTCCTTGGAGTACCACCGTCAGGTC
>JAEANM010024254.1:0-11192 GCA_017656035.1 Myanophis thanlyinensis
CCTACCCTACCCTCCCATTTGCCTAACTTACTTGTGGTTGCGTAAGCATTTCACTGCATATCGTACCATGTATGACTTTGTATGTGACCAATAAAATTTGAATTTGAATTTGAATACTTGTCTGAATTTACTTCTTACCTGAACAACAAGAAGTAGCCATACAGCAAGACTTGAAGTGTGTATGTGTTTGTATGGGGGGTTATCTTATTTCAGCATAAGTGAATGTAGGAAAGGGAATAAGATTATCAGAAAGGAAATTCAGTGTACATTATAAGATCCAAGACACTATGATCTTAAGTGCCATAGAACTTTGACATTCAAGTTGGACTTTCTTTGCTTATTTTTTTAAAAGAAAGCAGCCAAACAAACAAACAAACATATTTGGCTATTTGTATCACAGCTTGCTATTTGGTGATTAATCCATACTGTTAGAATGCCACCTAAGATTCTTATATTCTTAGAAATATTCCATGTAACTTCTCTCCAACTAGTTTACATGATTTAATACTTTGCCATTTAATTATGCTTCTGTTTGTTTGCTGAAATAAAGATGTTTATTTCAAAGCTTGTTTTTGAGAATGAGTTAGCATAAGCACACAGAGCAAAAGAATTTATAAATAGGACCATGATTAAAGATTATAAATTACTATTTGCTGCTGGCCTTGCTTATGAGCTACATATCAACCAAGTGAAACACTTTTGTTAATTTGCTTTGTTTTATTTCTCTCTGTTTAAGTCAGTAATAGCCTGAAGTAACTTCAAATCTTTCCGATTTTTACAACTATACATCAGAACAAGGAATACCACTTGTTTATCCTCCCATCTTCCTCTGAAACTTTTCAACATACTCTAGATACAAACTGCAAAATAGTCAGCTGAGCTGTCATGGACATTGCATTAGCTCTTTCACTGATTTTCGTCTGATGCTATTTCCAGATCTTTGAGTTACTTAAAATTTCAGTTGTGTAGGGTTTTTTTCTTTTTTTTTTAAAGTAGAGCTGCTACACTGAATTGAAGGGTTGAAAGAGGAAAATAATTAATAAGGCTATTTTAATGATAGCAGTAGCCATTTATTAAATGTTTGTGGCATATTTAACATAAATGGCCAATCATTATTTACAAATAGCAACCATGATAAATGCAATGTTGTCAGCTATGTATCAGAAGAGAATAACTTTGAATTAGTGTCTATAGCAAATTAATATGCAATAAGACCTACATCTCAAATCTACTTATAAAATGTTCCTAGTAGTAGAAACAATTAAATGTTTGTTTTTTATTTAAAAAAATCACAATGGGGGGCCTTCTAGAATAGTACTGAAACTATTCTTATGGCAGGGGGGAAAAGGCATCTAAAAGCTCCTGTTTTAATAGATAAAGAGCTCTGAGTTCAAGGAACTGGCTCTCCCTAGAACTCCTAAGCCAGTCTTTCTCAGTTTGGGGAACTTTAAGATGTGTAGACTTCAACTCCCAGAATTTCCCAGTCAGCATGGCTGCCTAGCTAATTCTGGGTGTTGAAATCCACACATCTTAAAATCCCCAGCATTGAGAAACACTGTCCTAAGAAATTAAAGAATTGTCTGTCACAAGCATTGTATAGATAAGGAAAATATAAAATACCACCTTGTATAGATGAGGAAAATATCCAGCTTGTAATCATGAACAAAGCTATTTTTTTTCATTATTGTTATTTGCTTTAGAAAACACACACAGTTCGACAAAAACATATGAAAAAAATGGGTAACTGTTGAGCTCAGAGGAACCTCCCAAAGGAAGGCTTGCTCAGAGTTATTAGTTTGTTTGTTTGTTTTTTTACTTGACAGTCCTCAAATTAAGAAAATCCAACTTAAGGACAACCCCTAGATGCAAGCAGGCTGCCTATTGCTAAAAATGGTGGATGGCATTCTTCCCCAAGGCAACAAAGCACTGAAACCTCATATTTTTAGCATACAGTCTTGTTATCTGCAGGTCTGGAATCCTTGTATAGTTTCAGCATCAGTTTGAAGACGGACAATAACACCATCCATTTTTAGCAATAGGCAGTCCATTTGTAAGCACAAGTTCTAACTAAAATACACATTTGGGATAAAATAGTCACAGGGAACAGAACATATCTTTTTTATCCCAGAGGTTAAAAAAGAAGCAACCAGGAATTAAGGAGAAACTTCCTAACAGTGAGGACAATTAACCAATTAAACATCTTCAGAAGTTGTAGGCGCTTCCTTATTGGAGGTTTTTAGGAAGAGACCGGACAGCTACTTATCTGAAATTGAATACAGCACGGGTGTCAAACTCGTGGCATCACATTTGATGTTTTGCAATGTTTTTCCCCTTTGCAGAGCTGGGGTGGGCATGGCACCCCTGGTATAGAGTCTCCTGCTTGAGCAGAAGGTTGGACTAGAAGACCTCTAAGGTCCCTTCCAGCTCCATTCTGATTGATTGGTGTTGCTGCCTGTTTACACAACAGTCTCAGTTGGCATAGCCAAAGGGGCATCACAGGTAGTCCTCCACTTATAACCACAACTGAGTCCAAGGTGTCTGTTGCTAAGCACGACAGTTACGTATCACCCCGTTTTACAACTTTCCTTTCCACAATTGTTAAGTAAATCATTTCAGTTGTTAAATTAGTAACACAGTTGTTAGCGATTCTGGCTCCCCCCCCCCTTGACTTTCCTTGTCAGAAGGTTGCAAAAATGTGTTGGCATGACCCCAGGACTCTGCAAATGGTCATAAATATGAATTAGTTTGCCAAACATCTGAATTGTGATTGCACAACCATGGGTTATGCTACGAGGATAAGTGTGAAAAATGGCCGTGAGTCACTTTTTTCAGTGTCGTTGTAACTTCAGGAAGTCACTGAATGAATGGTTGTCAGTCATAGGCTACCTGTACATGCCTTGTGCAAAACTAAATTAAAAAGCAATCCAACTCTGCCCCCTCCCTTGGTAAATGTCTCCTTGCAATAATCATATTTACAAATGTTTTACACAGCACTTTCTACCTTTGGTTACTGTCTGCTTTACCCCTCCTCCCCTCTGAATCTAATCTACGCCTCTTTCAATTCTTTAGATATTGATCTCTGCCAGCTGATTCAATAGGCAATGTCTTCACTGTTGAAACTTGCCAGGTTCTCTCTATACATCTTGGAGGAATTGCCAAGTGATATTCCAGAATCTCTTGGACTCATTAAAAATTGTGCCTCTCCCCTGTAAGATGCAGAAGTAGAATCCCAGCTGATCCCCATCCTCTCTTGCTTACATCTTTAGCTTTTCTCTCTCCCTCAGTTTAAATCTTGGTCTCTTATTCCCTTTATTTGCTTTCTAGGCTAACCTTTTTAATCATTGCTCCAATTTATTACGATTATTTCCTTTACTTCTCCTGTACATATGTGTGTGTCTACATACCAATAGCTCCAATAATTCTTTCTCATAAATTTTAGTTTTGTTTCCATGGGACGAATGCCTTCCTTTACTAGAGGCTCCTAATTTGGATTATTTTAGCTGTTCCAAACTCATAAATAGCTATTGTCTCCCTTAAATTCTAGCTGCCATAGCATCTTAAGGATGGGTTTCTGATATCTCCCAATGACAAACTTTTGCAACCAGTTCTTTAGCACCCAATATATTCTGAAAGTAGTGTCTTGCCTATTTGACCAAACTTTAATTCCATAGCTTATTGTCCAGCTTTATTACAGCAGCTGGGTTGCCCATGTGGATCAGTTAAATCAGTTCTTGGAGGACTATTTGGCACAGTCTTAAGTCATTGCCCAGAATGGGTTGTAAATCACTCGTGATAGGTCTGAATATTTTTACTGGAACCCACAAATGAAGACTTGCCTTCTTGTATGTGATTACTTCTAGACCAAGCTCTTTCTTTGACTAGAAAAAACTGTTCCTGCTAGTAAAATTTATGAATCAAACAACTGAACTTGTTTCCTATCTTTACTTCATGCTTGTTCCCCACTGTATAAATAGTTTTGTAGTGATTTATCTGAGAACAAGTCTTATTTAAGTCAGTGGGACTTAGTAATGAAGCACAAGTACATTTGATCTGTTCCTATCCACTTCATTCAACCATAAACTCACCTATATGCCAAAAGGCACATTAAAACTGTGTGTGTGTGTAGCTATGTGTATACACACACACATATATGCATACAGTATTCATGCTATACAGGGTCATAAACACACACACACACACATACAATCTTCAGCATTTGTGAGTTCCATGTTTGTGAATTTGCTTATTTTCAAAAACATATTTGTAACTTTCCTCAAATCATAAGAATTGCCTGTGTGCATGCACACACACACACACATGTGCACACCCACATAGAGAAAATGTGCACATTTTTGATGGCAAAAATAGACCCAGGGATAAAAATATAATGTAATAAATAGTGCATGTGCAAGAAAAAGATTGTCTAAAGTCTAATTTGGTAGCTTAAGACAAAAGTTGAAATGTACCCTCTACCCAGTGGTGGAATTCAATTTTTTCTTTACTACCAGTTCTGTGGGCGTGGCTTGGTGGGCATGACTGGGGGGGTCATGTGACTGGTGGGCAGTTTCTGTAAGCAGAACAATAAAGATTATTTTTTTCCCTGCCTTCCTTACAGAATTAACCATGTAAAGTGAAAAAAACAAAAAACAAAAGGAGATTTCTTCTAACATCCAGTTCTCTGAACTGCTTAGAAAATTTACTACCGGTTCTGGAGAACCTGCTAGAACCTGCTGAATTTCACCTCTGTCTGTACCAAGCTGAGTGTCACTCATCAGTCTTGTTCTGTGAGTTTAAATTCTTGTTTTGGTTGGAACTGCAAAAAAAGTGGGAACTGTCAAGTCAATGGCAGTTGACAATGCATGCTTGGTGAGTTAGTCTAAAGGGGCTTTGTGATGGACAAATTGCATAGGTTTAGCATAAACCAGGGTGTACATTTGTTTAGCTATTACCTAAGAAAGTAAAAGTCCCTAATTAAATGATGCAAAAATAATGGCACCCATTGGCTAAAGCATCCTAAAAATATATACAGTATATATCCCAGAAAAATGAAATTCCATTAACCATTTCTCAGCAAAATCCTTTTTCTTCTTTCAAATCACCTGGCCAAATGAGCTAATCTGAACAGCAGCCAGTGCTGTCAGATTTCTGTATGCAGTTGGCATGAAACCTCACTCAATGAAATAAATTATTCACCTAATAATATTAGACATGGCAAGCGGTAGACTGGATATGACTATAATCTTCCGTTTCTTTCTCCAAGATAAAAGGAGACTGAACTACATGGCAATTAGTATTCTGACAAAAGGTGTTTTAAGGACCTTGATGCAAGGTGTGATGACATCTGGGCAATATCAGCTGTCACATGATGTTTTACATCATGTCATGATGATGTCACAAAACATACTGTAGGTTTTCAAATAATCCGCAACATCACCTTACAGCATCAGGGTCACAATTAATTTAAATGAGTGCTGCTCATTTTGAATTAATGTAACTGCTCAGAGACACAAGCAAATAAACACAACGAGGTGACTTTGGACGTCTTTAGTTATAGCTGTCTTTTTTGGGAGCTTTTGAAAGGCACAATGCAAATTGCACCTGACACCTAAAATCAGAAAAAACAGGTTAAGTGGAAGTCGGGCAGTTTTCATGTGGATTCTGTCTGCTAGAAAATTATTGCCTATGGGCAACAGTTCTTTATGTCTTCAAAGATCAATAGCACAATAACTCACACTAAAAAAGTCACAATTGGATGTTTCAGTGATAGATGACATCTGAGAACCTTACCCCTCTTTTATACAAAACCAGGGTCAAGTATCATCTGGCAACATGTTTTGTCCATTCTGTGCCCAGATTTCCTTCATCTCAACCCCAGGGCATCAGTGAAATAGGGTTAAGTAAATGTTTAGCTATGCCAATGTTAAAATAGCCTTTTACTCCTTGATTCACTATTCTCCAAGGACTGCCTCATGGTGTAAAATAATCTCTTATGTATTTTAGACTTGGAGAAAGATTTGTCTATAAGTGTAGGCAACTGCTACTATAACTCAGCAGTGAATAAAGGGTCTCTAAATGTCACTTATATGTTTTGTGACAGCAGTTCCACTTAGGACTTTAATATTGATATTTACAATAGATGTGGCATGGGATTGCTTAAGTAGGGGGTTTGGACTGGAATAGGTCCTTGCTGAAATCATCTTCAGGTCATTGGCTTCAGTAAAGATAACCCTTACTCCACCCCACAAATAATCTGCTAGAGGCTGCACAAGAGCATACCTTCTCACATAACTTCCAGAGGGTGATATATGTGAGAACATATCTCATTCGTGCATGGTCTCTACAACCTCTGAAATTACAAGAAAATGGGATATCCTTTTTAGAATAGGTGTTGAGTGTTGGTGGATGTCGGTATGTCACTCAAAACATTGTGAGGTGTCATAAATTCACCATTGCTGCTCTAGATTACATCATCAAGAAATTAGAAGCAAA
The DNA here is from genome assembly GCA_017656035.1 of Myanophis thanlyinensis. Taxonomy (NCBI): domain Eukaryota; kingdom Metazoa; phylum Chordata; class Lepidosauria; order Squamata; family Homalopsidae; genus Myanophis; species Myanophis thanlyinensis. Next base: position 6,490 of record JAEANM010024254.1, read on the forward strand.
TCTTTAATGTTCATTTTACCCTTCGATGTGCCTAAAACCATTGACATGATTTTTCGCCATGGTATTGGATTGAGGAAAGGTTGTTTCTCCCCCCCCCACCTCTTTCCATTTAAGAAATGAAATCTGTTAAGTGAGTGGTCCACAAGACAGCAATAAGGCTGTGGGCAATTTGGAAGACCAAATTAAAAATAAGCAAACAGCTGAGACATTGAGTCTTCAAATGATCTTCAGCGCATGTACAATAAAATGTTTCTGAAATTCTCCAAAGGATGTTTAATTATTACAGATTGTATTAATTAGGAGATTATGCAATGAATTGGCCTGGCACCATTCCCATCTATTATGTATATAATATTAGGCACAATATGTTTCTTTTTTTAAAAAGGGGGTGATAGGTCTTAGGCATTTCTATTATACCTTTCTAATTAAGGCTATGATTTTAGTGAGGATGTACCTCAAGCATCATATAATGCTGAGCATTGAACAACACTGCAGAGAGTGAGACAGTGAATAAAGGTGCCATAAATTATTAGAAATGCCACGATGTAAGGTATGACAAACTCCTTAATTAAAAGGTCACATTTTATATTTCTAACCACTTATCCAGACCAGATTTTCTACTTCGCACTCTTGTAATTTTTTTGCTATGAGGAACGGACAAAAGGATTAATGACCCCCATGCCTAGACTTGGTGAAAACTCCCCTACCTTTAAAAGGGATCCATCATAAATTTTCATGAGATTCAATTTTCAGTGTCATACTTTCTGTTTCATGTGCATGTATATTAAAAAGTTCACACATTGGGGAATGGACACTGGGCCTTTTTCTACATTTTTCATGCTGGTATAAAGCCAGTTCCCTTGATCTCCTGTTATTGCTTTAGTGGTATTATGCTTATCATTTTCCTTTTCCCCAATGGGGTTATTATTATTTAATCCAAAGTGAAAGGTTGCTGTATTATTCCAGTCGTTGAGAGATCACAGGCTTAAAATGATGCAGTTGATCCAGATGGCCGTGCTAATTTAGTGGTGGTTACATCTTAAGAAGCCTTCCATTGCCCTAATTTCAACACTAGAGCTGGAAGCGGAGAAATGTTCATTGACTAGCTGACATTTGCTGTATTCAAATGCTGTTCATTACTCAACAGGAGCACGCAACAAGAATTCCTATTTCTAGTGTTCATAGTTAGACAGGAAGTCTTTGATTTACAAGCATTTGTTTAATGACCATTCAAAGTTACAACAACATTGAAAAATTGACTTATGACCAGTTTTCACACTTATGACCACCCCTACAGTTACATGATTAAACTTTGAGTGTTTGGTAACCAGCAGGTATTTACGATGGATGCAGCATCCCAGGATCATGGCATTGCCTAAGCAGGGGGTTGGACTAGAAGACCTCTAAGGTCCCTTCCAACTCTATTATTATTCTGTTCTGTTCTGTTCTGTTCTGTTCTATTCTGTTCTATTGCAAATTTCTTAAGGCACTTCTAACAATGAGAGAAGCCAGATTTGCTTAATGAGTCACTTAACAACTTCAATGATTTGCTTAAAAAACCATGGCAGAAAATGTCATAAAGTGGGCCATGACTCCCTTAACAACTATCTTGCTTAGCAATGGAAACTTTGGGGTCTGTTGTGGTCGTAAATTGAGAATTACCTGTAGACTAGAGCCACTCAAATATGGCATTAATAAAGTATATATTTGAGCATACTTCTCAATGTGCTTCCCAGAGAAATTCCACTCCATCAGTTCAATGGCTGATTCAGTGAAATCTCTTTTGGTGAGATATATGAACTTCATCTTTGCTAACACTTTTGTTCTGATAAGTAAGCTGGCAAAATAGCTTACTTTACAAAGGGCTTTAAAGGATAGTTAGGCAGCAAGGAAAATTCCAGACAGATGGGGCAGAGTTGGATCTAAAAAGGATCATTTGTTAAATTCAGCATTATTTTAAGCTTCCCTGAAAGAACTATCTCAGTAGGCATCACATTTTCTCTTACTTCAACATCACACAATTCCTTGTGCCACCGACTTTAATCACAATGGAGTTAATTATTCAAACTGTAAAATAATTGAAATGAATGCATGTGTTTCAATTAAAGGTAATTTTAGAATATTTTAGACTTAATGTTTATTCCATTCTGGAAGTAGCTTCATAATCCTGCAGCACTGGATGGGTTGCAATACTGGATGGTGACAAGCAGAATAATTAAACAGATAATATATGGCAGGCCATGTGACCTGTAGACCCACAACATTTAATAATTGCCAAATAACTACGGTTTTTAATGTGACAGAAAAGGAATGAAATTAAATACCTGGGCCAGAAACAAAATTAATCACAATGAATTGATTTAACTTTTAATCCTATCAAATTTAGTTTTTCTCCTGAACCTGCCTAGTTTTTGGAATGTGCCAGCAAAATCCCTGCTCAAAACCCATCAAGCTGTCAGCAGCCATCCAAAAGTCAAACCAAGCGACACACTTTTCTAACATAACATCTGGATGCTAGAGGAGATGGTCTTGTTAACTAGCCTCTAGAAACAGATGAACCACTGTTTGATCACCATCACCAGTGTCCTGAAAGGTTATTGTTTGGTGACCCTTTCTAAAGTTCCTTCCAAACAGATAGTGTAAGTCTTGCTATGCATGTCACAATGCAAAAGAATAGACAAGGCACTGGGAGTTTTCCCTGTCCTTTCCTTCCAAATATCTTGACACTGAGGATGAGTGACAGTTCCCCAAATAGATTGCTTCCTCTACTAGGCACACATATTCCCCAAACAACGTTGACATGCTACAGCATGTACTTGTAGGTAACTAGATCTAAGAACTGGAATGACAACTTGCTTGGCAGTCACACGTTGACATAGGGACCCAAAGCACCAATGGAAAGTTCAGTTTATATACTTTTCCTGAAGAAGTGCCTCTGGTGCAGGGGAATCTGCAGAGCTGAGCAAGTCCTTATGTTTTGGAGCATGCTTGTCAAAAACCTTCTTTTGTGTCCTGGTTTTTGTTTGTTTTTTGTTTTTTTGTTTAAAAAAAAGCTACTCATTAACATAAAACCTTCCTATCTGTTTGAATCCCATGAAATAATTTATCCCAAGCATATCTGGTGATGCGTCAAGGCTATTTTTTAATACAAATAATAATAAATAAAAACAGCTGATGCTATTAGTTTAACCTATTTAGAGGGATACCCCCCTCTCCCTTTGCGGTTCCTTGTTAACTGGGCCTTTACTTCTGTAGAAAGATATATTTGAAACAAATGTCCTTTCTCAAACAGTATTCATGGAAAAAGAGGACTTTTTTGTGGGGGAGGAAGCTCACCTTTCCTTAACGGGGTTTTGCAAAGCTCTCCCCACCGATACCTTTCAAGTGTCTCAACCTTTTGATGCCTGGGAAGCAGGAAATTGGAATTTGACAAATATGTAAGGATTTTCACACTAGGGAGCATGTGAGAAGTATAAAAGCAAGAAACCAGAGAATGTTTTTGAGAGGATGTAGGTTGACATTCTTTCATGTGACAACAGCAAAAATAAAGATTAAAGCACACGAGCTTTTCAATTACTAAAAAAAAAGAAGATTGTATAAACTGGGATAAATTATATCAAACCAGAGCTTTCCAGCTTCTTGCAAAGTTAGAAGCAGGATTATAAGGATTTAGACATTTCAAAATGTTTGGAGGTCAAGGGACACATTCCATCCTAAGAAAGTGAATGACATGCACCTTCTCACTATCTTCTCTTCCATACTCATTTCCTTCTCCTAACCATCTATCTATGTCTCCATCCATCTATTCACCCATTCACTTTTCACTGACTCTCACACATGCAGAGAAATAGCCTCCTTCTCTGTGCAATATCACCCTTACCTTATCTTCAACTAACCTTTGTCATTCTCACCTATTAATTCCCAGCCCATAAAGCTGTCCAAAGGCTGCTGATAGAAAAACATAGAGGTCGGGCCCTAGCATTACTTTCTTGAACTGTCACTCTGTGAATGCCTTTTGCATTCAGGTATCTTAACAGAGAGAACCTGGACCTTGCCAAGCCTATTGAATCTTGTTGGGCAGGAAGGGATGATCCAGAACAGGTTGCCTTCCAGATAACTTGAATCCTGTGCCAGGATTTTTAAATATGATAGCCAGCTTCTAAGATTTAAGCTGACATCAGACAAGCAGGACCAGCTACTTCTTACTGTTGCTCAAAAAACTGGATGGGATAGAGCCATGAAGTCCTGATGAATTGAAGGAAGTTGAAGGAAAGGGACTGGAATGTGCCATTCACCTTCTCCTGCACAAGCCAGTGTCTCTAGCAGAAGTTCAAGAAGCCTGACACAGCTTTTTGCAGAGCTGTGGAAGCTTTTCTCCAGTAGTGGCAGCAACAATGCAGATGGAAGTAGCCATGCACCTCTGTTGTAACAGAACAAAATTGAGATCCTCAATTACTATGCATTGGATAGAAAGGAAAGGTTTTCCTAGCTTAGTGGCATGATCTGTTCGACAACTATGAGCCAGAAAATAAGAGCCAGAAATAGAAGCACAATGGACAGAACTTCTTGCCTCACTCATTACAAACAAAACATTAAGGTTTGTTTGTTTGTTTGTTTGTTTGTTTGTTATTAATTTAATTTATATACCGCCCCCTCTCCCAAAGGGACTCAGGGCGGTGTACAGCCATTAAAAACATACAAGG
>JAEANM010024256.1:0-11192 GCA_017656035.1 Myanophis thanlyinensis
TGGCTAAATCTAGGCACAGGAAAGCACAGCCACTCGGTCTTAGCTGGGTTGAGTTGAAGTCTGTTAAGCCCCATCCAACTCCGCACAGCCTTGTTCATGGTAGGCCATAATATATGAAAAAAATATGAAAAAAAAACCTGACTAGCCATTGTTACTATATACTATGGTTTGGGGATTACTTTATGAGTGAGTTAGACCACTATGATTTGTTTCACAAATCAGGGTAACTGACAAACATGATTTAGTGCAATATATGACCTCAACTCATATAAATCACCCTAGCACCTGACTTCAGAAGCAGTAATATTAAATTCAAAAGTCTTGAACTTTAACCCTTTTTAATCATGTTTCAATAGGATGTTTTTTCTTAGAACTGATCAGACAATTACTAAAGGCTATGCTGTATTTCATATTCTCTTCCGGTAATGACAAGAAGAATGAGACACAACCGAATGGGAGGGGGGGGGGAGTTAAGGCTTAACCTATGTGGAGAATTATGTCTGTGACAAAACTGCTGAATAGTACTTTTTTTCTGTGCTTCTGACAGATTTCATGGAAAACATGTTAGAATCATAAGGGCTTATTCAAGTAATTGAATCCAATCTCCTGTTCAAGTCAAATTAGACTTGCAAATTAGATTCACATTGAAGGAAATCCTGCAGTGCCTCTGAGAAAATTGTCAAAACTAGTCTTAGAAATTTTTTATCACTGTAGAAACTGTGATAAACTGTACTGTGAGACCTTTCTCTTTAGAAAAGAGAGAAAATCTTATTTTCTTACCTGGATAAGCTTGCTGCAAATGAGCAGGCAGAGGTGTATGAGACAGTGCTGCTGAATGCTGAGCTCCTGACTGTAAACCCTTCAATAAATCTGACATGGCACACAAAAGGAAAAAAGCCCAGATGTAATCATAAAATTAACATTGTCATAGTTTTCTGTGCATCTCTGTAGACACTAAATTTAGTTATTTAACAGTGTAGTACTGAAGTTTGGGATTTACAAATTCAAGTGGATGACTTTAATCCAATTACTATCTTGCCACTCCAAAACTACAAAATTGGGTCACTAATGATGTCAATTGAATGGAAATACAAGTTCTTCACAGTTAAGATACAGAATGTGAAAAGTATAAAAACTTTGAAATTGTCAAAGTGGAAATGAAGCTTACAATATTGGATGTCTAAGGAACAAATGAAATTAAGTGGAAGAGTTGAGGGGTTCTTGGTGCTCTCTGAGATTGGTTGTTTTTAGCAGACATTTCATTACCTAAACTAGATAACATCATCGGTATTATTAGGGAGTGGGGTTTGCTCTCAGTTTATATTTTAATGTCTTGCTCTGTCAGCAAGGCACTAAAGCACTCTGGCGGGAGTGGTCTTCGTAGTTCTTTGGTTAGGCTGTTTACTGTTAGCTTGTTTGGCAGTTCCTTGATTGGAGTATTGCCTAAAAGTTGGGTAATGAAATATCTGCAAGAAAATAAATAAGCTCAGAAAGCATCAAGAACCCCCCATTTCAACTCTGAGCTACAAACATTCTCCTTTATCGATAAGTGGAAAGAATGGCTCACTCAGGGCATCTCCATATACAGGTAATCCTCGACTTACAACCATTCTTTTAGTGACCCTTTGAAATGATAACAGCACTGAAAAAAGTGACAATGACTGTTTTTCACATGATACTGTGATCATGTGACCAAATTTTGGATGCTTGCAATTGGCAGGTTGCAATGTGCTGCAATCATGTGGTACCTTTTTTGATCTTCTGATAAGCAAAGTAATGGGGAAACCAGATTCACTTAACAATTGTGCAACTATCTTAATAACTGCAATGATTGACTGTGGCAAGAACCAAATGTGGCATGAAAAGTTGTAAAATGGGGCAAATTCACTTAGCAATTGTCTTGCTTAGTAAGAAGTTTTGGGTTCAATTGTAGACATAAATGGAGGACTACCTATGAAGGAAAGGTTTAGCAATAATACTCAAAAAGGACATTGTTAAGAATGTGCTTACGAATTAGAGCTGTTAAAACTATAGATATCCAATAAATATATCAGTATTATGCATGAATTTACATTAACTAAAATGCTATGAAACAAGAAAATTGAGACAAATTTAAAAGGAAAGCTCCAGCAGAAGGTACTACCATATATTAAGAAAAGACATAAAGTTATTAATCAGAAACTGAAATGCAAAGTTGGAGGAATAGTGGAAGCTGGGATCACAAATTTTGAACTGGGCAATATAATAATATTCATTGCTAGTCCCTGCAATGTATGCCAATAATATACATATAATAGCACCAAATGGACTACGTATAGGAAGCAAAATAAGGAGCATCAAATCAGTAAGAGCAGGGGTGGAATCCAACCGGTTTTGCTACCAGTTCGGTGTGTACGCATACGTGCCAACCATGCTGCAGCATAGCTCTTTAAAGCTCATTTACAGGCACCAGAGGCAGCTGGAATCATTAGGAAGGCTCTCGAGATGTGCCAAACAGCTGATTAAGGTAAGGGGGAAAAAAGCTCCTATAAGAAAGGAAAAGAGCAAGGATGGGTGGGAGGGGCCAATTTCAAATTGCCACTACCGGTTCGGCCGATGTGGTGCAATCTGGCTGCATTTCACCCGAGTGAGAGGCAGATTGTAGACAAGATTATGAATTATTTCAAATGTACATGTTAAGTTTAAATAATTAGAGAGGATAGGTATATCAGCAAAATATGATCTGAAGAAATTACAAATGGAAATAAGTTTTTACTTATTTATTTAATTTATAGGTCAAGTATTTCACTGTTAAAGTGACTCTGGTTGGCTTACAATATGATAAAAAGATAAAAAATATTTCAAAATTATTAAAAGAGGATGGGCAACATGTGGGTAGGGATCTTCTTTCTATCCCATTAGTCACCCCAACGTAGCATGCCTCTATCAGGGACTTAGGACAGATGGTAGAGCCACATTTTAAGACTCTTCCAAAAGGCCAGGAGTATGGGAGTAGACCTCACCTCCAGCGGTGTGGTGTTCAGCTAGTTCACACCTAATGCACAGCTGTAAAACTAAACACTGAGAAGGAAACACACACAGAAAAAAAAGTGGATAAAATTGAATGAAAGAATGAATGAATGAATGACTTCAAACTATAGATTTGTTTGAAGGCAGTTGTTTATTAAAAGAGTATAGATTTGTTTGAAGGCAGTTGTTTACTAAAAAAAAAGAATCAATCAAATAGTCCTGGACCAAAAAAGGTTGTTTTCTTCCCTGTTGCAATGATCAGCAACTAGAAACTAGTATGCTTCAGCAGTAATTCAAGCAGATGTCAGAAAAGAAATGTTTGGCAATGTTGAGGTAAATAGAAAAACAACAACATTGGATAAGATGGATAGATAGAATCAAAGAAATTACAGAATGAGTTTGGAAGAACTAAAAATTATTAGACAATAGTCAAGATAGCGAGCATTTATCCATATAGTCACCAATAGCTGAAACTAACTTGGTAGTACCTAACTATAAGCTTGCTCCAAAGATAAATTGTCCGTTAGCACAAAGATTGGCAAATTTGTGAACCTTTAGATGGTTAGACTATGACTCCCATAATAACTAGCAATTCACAATAATGCTTGGGCTGGAAGACTTAATGTCAAAAAGATCTGGAAGGCACTAGGTTGTCTATAAAAGAAACAAAAAATACAATAGTTAGCAAAGGAGAATCTATTCAAAGAGAAATGAAAAACTGGAATCAGTTTTATGCAATATTGGCATATAGTTTTAGGAAAGATAACCTATCTCAAAGTAACACTGCTATTTTTTATTGCCAATTCATGCGTTAATTGCAAAAGATTCTAGTTTAAATTGCTAGTGCTAACTCATCAGGCCTTGCACATGGGCACATTTGTCTATTTGGAAAATCTACTTCATAGCCATGCACTTGCGCAGTCAACCCAATCATCTAGTAGCCAAGACATCTAATATCTTCTAACAGCCACGTTACAACTGACAATTAAGCCACCAAGAGAACAATGAGAAATAATTATAGGCATAAACAACAAACTAATTTACCAACAAATGCAGAAAAATTCAAAGAATTTGCCATTGATAAAGGAGCATTTACTGAAAAATAGTAAACAAAACCAAAACAGCTTTACTCACTCTGAGTTATACTATGGTGGAAAGCTGCTGAGGTAGATCCCGAGGTGGTTGTCACTCCAGCCGTGTCTGTTCCAAAACTAAGCAGCTCCAATGGAAACTGAAAAGGCATAGTCACTGGAACAAGACTCCCCAGCATCCCAAAAGGAGTCAATGGAGTAGATGTCACATTCTGACTGGTTACAGACAATGGTGATGCCATGAGAGTCAAAGGTGAAGCATTTGCCAGTAATGATGCACCTGTTGTTGACTACATAGATAGATGTTATTTTAAAAACATTTTAAAGCCTTTTGGAAGCAACCCAAAGCATACCAAAGGTATTAAGCATTATCTGCTCTCACATTAATTAGAAACAATACTTTATAGCAAAGCTTATTCATTTCTTACTTAATCCCTAATATAATTTAAGTGATAGCAAATGTTCATTGGGTTTTTTTCTTGCAATAAATATAACTGACAGTGCAAACGTGAAAACTAAGTTTGGTGAGGTGGCAACCACTGGTTCCCCAGCTAGGGAAAAACATTACATAATCATGGTTCAAGCTGATGCCTAAGGCCCTCAAAACAACATCAAGCATTGGTTTGGAAAGTTGGGGAAAAAATGGTCTGGAACACAGGCTTATAAAATGTTGGCTTCTTTGCTCCACATAACACAAATCTGTAAAAAAGTCTTTATTCTTCTCCATAATAAAGATAACACATGCATTTTTGTGAGAGTTATATACCAGGTAAGGCTTACTGCTGAATAAGGGACCGTTTCTGGAAAATTACAATTACCACCATTTCATGGTATAAAGTCTAACTCTTTCTCATTTCTATCACTGAAAACTAGTCTGGTGTAGTGGTTAAGGCACCAGGCTAGAAATTGGGGGACCATAAATTCTAACCATCAGAATATCACATACCATGTCTAATACCATGTCATTTATATGTGTTCTGGCAGAAACCAGCTGAAAGAAGGCCATCAGCATGGAGATTATGAAATCCTGACTAGAACTGGAGCCAACTTCCAATGCATTGGAATTGAGATCACCCAGCAAGGTAAGTCTGGAAAATTCCAGTACCGACTACCTTGTAGTCATAGCTGCTGTGGTATCCAAACGTGGCCTGAGAAATATATCTATCTGTACCCAACAAGGTTTTTGATCTACCAAAAATGGATGTGAATGTATTGCATTTGGCCTGGTATTTATTAGCAATAGTTGGATAACAAGGTCATTAGCAGTCCTGTCATCAGAACCCAGGAAGGTGGAAAAGGTACTTGGAATGGGACCAAACTGCCCTTCTTTTAACGTTTAGTGCCCTGTCTCCTGTAAAGTAGTTGATTCCTGTAAAAATTACTTCCTCTGCCTATAAAACCCCAATGCTTTATTGCCTCCACCAACATTTTAAAGAAGTATGTGAAAACGTACTTATGTAATAGACTGAGTGGTTAAAAACAGTTGTGAATGGATGTTGACAATCATGGTTGGTAGTTAAGATGGTACGGTTATGGATTTGTTTGTTTTTGACAATCCCACTAAGAAAGACAATAGGGATGGCAGGTTTATAGATTTAGGATTTTATTGCCGTGTAAGTATTTTATTTTCATAAGTAAATAAATAAAACATGCTACATGTAGCTTGTATTATTTTTGTGTAGTTTTGACTATTGATACTTTTTTAAAATCAATTTTTCTGTGGTTGGATTGTGCTTAAAAGCATATTACAAATCTTTTTCATCTTGTTGTTTGTTTAGTTCCAAGGATAGAAGCCCTCCAGCCATACATAAAAAGGGTCATATGGAATTAAAACCCCATTCTTGCACATCCAGCCCACATATATTCACCACCTATAATAAACAATGACCCTTAATCCATTAGCTTTCACCTGAACATTTCTCCCACAGTACTCTGCTCTCACTCTGGTTATGAGCTAAAGTCTTCTCCCTTAGAGCTCTTTTCTAGGAGAAACTTTCCAAAAGAGGACTGTTGAAAGCTACACTTATTTATTTTTCATATTTATATAACCACCCATCTCATAATAACTCTGGGCACTGTACAGCAAAGTCAAAAACATATATACAAATTAATATTAATACTAAAAACTTTAAAATTTTAGAAAACACAAAACTCAAACAGAATTTAAAAAACACATTAATTACACAGGAGACACCTCAGTATTTCTCCAGTCTAAGGCCCCCAGGTCTGCTGAGCCAATCTGGTCTTGAGGTACCTTCAGAAAGTTAAAAATGATGAGGCCACTTTGGTGTATCAATTCTCCCACAACAGGAGCCACAACAGCACCTGTAGTAACTTAATCTTCCCCTGTTTAGCTGATGAGTAATCCTAATTTTTTCTATCAGGAAAAATAGCTCTCTATGTGAAGTCCACAGTTACTGCTTCTTGAACTCAGCAACAATTTGGGGTTACTATCTTTTTACCTCATTTCCTAAACCTTGGCATGTCTGGAGAAAGCATATTTTTATGAAAATAAAACTGAGAGAGGTGTACAAGATTTGCATGAAAAAAGGTCATGCATATTAAACTGCCTTTCATTGTCAAAATAAAATTTCAGGATTCATTTAAGATCTTCAAGATGGCGACATTGATTTATTATTTATTTATATATTTAATCAAATTTATATACCGCCCCCTCTCCCTAGGGACTCGGGGCGGTGAACAGCCAATGGCAGCCTTCGTGAAATTCTCTCTAGTGTTTTTGACATTCTAGTATGATTTGATTGCTTATTTAGTATCCTATAACTATCATTAAGTGTTGTATCTTATGGTTCTTGATTAATGTATTTTTTTTGTACATTGACAGCATATGCACCGAAAACAAATTTCTTGTGTGTCCTATCATACTTGGTCAGTAAAGAAATTTATCTTTATATTATATATAAAGGATATTATAATCAGAGAAGTAACAGTTCCCTTCAGTAGCTGGAAAATATAAAGGAAGTGAAAGAGAGGAAGCATGATGGTATGAGACGGGGGTGGGGGGGGTTAGAATTCCACTCCCACTGCTTCACCTAATAAATCTACATTCAATAATGAATGTAGGTTTGTCAATGGATGAACTTCTCCCTCTAAATACCGTAAGAACCCTAATCTTTCTAACTCAGCCATTCTCTGCTTTACAGAAACTTGGCTCAGTGAGACTATTGAGAATAGATCAGAACAAAACAGTTTACTCGCCAACTATGATTAAACACACAAGGAATTTGCCTCCAGTGCAAAAACTCTCAAGTGTACATACATAGCAGCAGTAATAATAATCATAATAATACCAGTAAGAAGCAGTAGTAAAGAAAATGGGAATCACAATTACAACCACAACAACAATAATGATGATGATGATATACCAGGAGACGTCAGAGTTGAAGAAAGAACTAGAAAAAAAATCATGAAATATCACAATCTGGCCATCAAAACTACGTGATTATGGATGGATGAAACATGTAACAATGATATCCATTGTCATCAGGGCACTTGGTAGCATGTCCAAGAATTTGCAAAATACATCAAGAAGTTGCACCTTCCTGCTGTAGCGCCAGTGGAACTGCAAAAGACTGCACTACTTGGAACAACATATATTTTAAGAAGATACTTGGTTGATACCTAGGATGCTGTGGCAGCAACCTGTATCAACCATCAGAGCCAGTCAATGATATTTATTATACATTTTTAAATGTTCAGTTGACTGAATTTCATGTTTTAATGAATAAAGTGTAAATAATAATAATAATAATAATACAGCCATATAACATGGGTAAATATTCTTAGACATAAGATAGTGCTGTGGGAATTAGGTGTTCAGCAGAGTGATGGCATGAGGGGAAAAATTGTCCTTGTGTCTAGTTGTTTTGGAATGCAATGCATCCCTAGGGGAGGAATTGAAGCAGTTTATGTCCAGGATGTGAGGGAAGGAGTTGAAACACAGGGTTTTAGATTCAAAGGGCAGTTTGGGTTACAGAGACATCTGGTAAAAAAGAGGAGGGGGGAATCTGCTTCTATGTTAATACCTGATGGTGTAAGAATGTCACATTACTAAAGAAATTTTGTGGTGTGGACTTAGAGACACTATTCATCAACCGTAAACCTTTCTTTGCTCCACAAGAGTTTTCCTCATTCATCTTGATTGGGGTTTAAATGACTACAGGCTGGTTGCTCTGACATCTGTAGTTACGAAGACCTATGAGAGGTTAGCGCTGACCCACCTGAAAGTCATCAAGGATCTACTGATAGTCCCTTTGCAGTTTGCCTATCAAGCAAATACCGGAGATCTGCAGATGATGGAACTGCACTACAATAAGGAACTGACTACATCTTGCTCTTCTCACATTATACCTATGACTGCACTTCTAGGGATTCCGCTGTTAAAGTACTGAAGTTTGCAGATGATATAATAATCACTCACCTCATCTGAGACAGTGATGAGTCTGCATATAGCTGGGAACTGGCCCTGTGGTGAAGCTAGAACAATCTGGAGTTGAACATGCTTAAAACTGTAGAGATGACAGTGGATTTTAGGAGTAGCCCTTCTATTCTACCACCTCTTACTTACAAAAAGGTCCCCAAAATTTTTGTTTCTGCAACCGGGTTCGGTGGCGACATTGACGGAGTGGTAGAATGGTTTTGCACACACAGCTTAAATCCCACATGTGCAAATGAAGCTTTGTGTGCTCACCTGCCACTTCAGCAGCCCAGTTCCCAACAAGCCTGGTAGCAGGCCATGGCCCAGGGGGGTTAGGGACCTGTCTTACTATATTCGACACCACAACATCAGCAGAGAGTCCTTCAAGTTTTAGGGTTCTATAATCTTCCAGGATGTGAAATGGACACTTAACACTAGAACCATTCATTAGAAAGGCACAACAAAAAACGTGCTTCCCGGGTCAACCCAGGAAGTTCAGACTGCCCCAGAAGCTGCTGATGTAGTTTTACAGAGGAATTATTGAATCTATCGTATGTATTTCTATAACTGTCCGGTTTGCTATAGCAAGCAAACAGGACAGGTACAGACTCCAATTGATACTTACAGGGTGGATAAAAATTAAATATTTTTTTTTTTTAAGAAATAAAAAAAAATCAGATTTTTTAAATTTAAATTGGATTTTTTTTTATCCAATTTATTCTAATAAAATGCTTTTGGAGTAAAAAATCTTTCTAAACAGTTTTCTATTTAAGATACATTAATAATTTAGTTTATTCAGCATGAAATGGAACTTAGTTATGTAGCATGAGGCTGTATATTCTGCAATATTGGGACTGTCGGTGAGTCAACAGCAGATCAGAGATGACAGTTGCTCTTTAAAAATTATGATTTAAATCAAGTTGATTTAAATTAAGCTTTTTTACTAGTGATTTAAATCTTGATTTAAATCAAATCCATACTGGATACTTAGGACTACAGAAAGAACAATTGCAACCAGCCTGTCTTCCTAGAAGATCTATATAATCAGCAGGTCAGAAGGAGGGCTGAGATATATCTACAGACCCTTCACATCTTGGACATAAACTGTTTCAACTCCTCCTCTTGGGATGCTGTGACAGGGCATTGCATGGCAAAACAACTAGACACAGAGACAGTTTTTTCCTTTGTGCCATCACTCTGCTGAATACCTAATTCTCACAGTATTTCACTGCATATCATACTATGTATGACTGTGTATGTGACCAATAAAATTTGAATTTGAATACTGTCTAATGTCTATGTCTATTTTCCCATGCAGTATGACTGTTGTTATTATCCTTCTTCTTATCTTATTTACTACTCCCTCTTATTGATATTATTATTCTGTTACTTTGCATGCACACTGATAGTTTTTCACTGGAGACATATTCCTGGTGTTCTAATCACACTTGGCCAAATAAAGTGTGCTATTCTGTTCTGTTCTTCTATTCTCCCCACTGTGGAAATAGAATAGAATAATTAGAAAATGTGAATTTCACAGTGGCCTTCAGACTGGTTAATGAGCCACTGATTTTCATGAAAATTATGAACATTTCTCATAATCGGGGGGGGGGGGGAGCTTTAATTCTGCATCTAGAAGATTTATTGATTTACTCAGAGGATCCTACTCTCTACACTAATCAAGTGCAAAGGAGTCTTCAGTGTTTTCATAAATGCAGTCCCTCTGCTAAGCTAGAAAAATGCACCTTTGAATTTCTAGTGATGTTCATGTAAGCTAGAATATTTCTTACCTTATGACCCTCCAATCTCCATTCTCCACCCAGAAAACGTCAGTGCCCCTTCCTTCATATCTAGCTAGTCCTAAGTCTCAGACTCCTAAGGGCAGAACAAAAAGTCTTTCCTTGACTGATAAAATTCATATTCAGCAAAAACAGGGTTCATAAGTGCAGGGTTAGAGAGACAACCTTCAGGGAACCCCTTGTTCTCCACTTTTTGGGGGAAATGGGAGAACAATACCCAGTCACGTGAGAAATTCCACAGCTAATAGCAGATTAGAACTTAAGTGCTCAGTGACTGTCAACTCTATAATCACAATGCTCTTCTTTGTGTCAACAATGCTTTCTGTCCTTCCATGGCTTTGAAGAAAGTTATGAAATATCCCTTTTGACTGTGAGAAGTAAAAAGAGGAAACTTAGCAAATATTGGATAAATCGAGAAAATGTTTTGATTCCTTTAATAGCTTCAATCTAGTCTGCAATGGAAAAGTTGCTTTAGCCAAGTTATGAGGTTTTTTTCAAGAAACAAAACATGACTAATCAGCTATGTGATAAACTGAGATGTTCAGATGAATGGATGGGGGAGGGGAAATGCAAGCATTTAAAAGAGGGGATCTTGACAGCTGCAACCAAAGAAGAAATAGAAATTCTACTTCCTTTCTAGCTAAACTCATAGGGTGGAAGGAGGGATTAGAACTCTCATATACTTGAGGTGGTGAAGAAACAGAAGACAGGCACAACACTTCCAGCCATTCATGACCAAGAAAGGGTTTAACTTCAGAAGGAATAGGAAGAAATCAGAGAGGCTGTTGAAGTGATGGGCCGGTGCCTGGAGGCCGTGCGGAGTTGGATGGGGTTTAACAGACTTCAGCTCAACCC
>JAEANM010024257.1:0-11192 GCA_017656035.1 Myanophis thanlyinensis
GAGGCAAGAACAGAAATAAAAAGGGGGAAGAAATTAGAACACAAGCCGAAAACAGTTTTAAAATGGCTTTTATTTATATAAGTCATTGCACATTGCTAATACAGTGATTTCCTGAAAATTACATTTTGTAAACATGATTTACAGTTTAACCATACACAAGGCCTAGTTCTTTCCATGACAGAATAAATTAATTTTTATTCTTCAAAAAATTATTCAAGTGCAATTTGCCCAATATTTAAAGGTGTCCTAAACAAAACTACAAAAAGGAGCAATGCTTAAAACCTTTCAACTCATTCAACTCAACTTTTTTATTCTTCATTTGCCCACCCTTTCAACTCTTGCCCCCTTTTCCATTAAATATTTCTTTATTTAATAAAAAAGAAAGAAACAAAAATATTGCCCACTTATTCTCGTGTAATGATCATCCACAATATTGTGCTGGCCACTGAGGTTACAACTAAGCATCTGTAAGGATATTAAAAGGCCCTGCATTTCATCAAAGCAGGAGAACCCTAGTGAACTGCAGGTTCAAAAACTAAGTACCTCAAGCTAAATTTTGTTTCAGTGATATAAATGCAGATCATTTATTCTTAACGTTTGGCATTATAATTGTTCTTCGTTTTCATTCTAAATAGCTCTTTAGAATTCTTTAGAGATGCCCACAATTTTCAGCAACTTGCGAACACTTATTTGAAACGTCCTAATCAGGCTTCCCATGCCTCTCACCTCTGTGGTGGTCTGTATCGTGATGCTTCTTGTCATCTTTTATTGCCAAGTGAGACTGCCCACCCAGAGCACTTGAGAGGGCTAGAAGGCCAGCACTACTTCCAAGTGGAGGGATCCCAGGAGGCTGAAGTCCTGATGGGTGTGGAGTAAGAGGCACTGGAGGTCCATGGCCGTGAGAGAGGTGCTGAGCCTGCAACTGTTGTTGCTGTTGTTTATTGTGACATTTCCAGATAGAAGCAGCAGGCAATTGGAAGGGAAGAAGGAAAGAAAGGAGGACTGGTTAGCCAGTGAACATAACACCATTTCTTATCTCAACGTCTACCCTATTTCATCCTGGTCTAGGTAACCACCCTCTGTTAAGTTTGACAACTGTAAGAATACTGCCGTGGATATTGATTCTCCTTCACATTACAGAACTAAGCCATGCAATTTAATCTGCAGCCCAACTAACAGATTTGTGTAGTCTAGACTCTGGGAGACAGCTGGCACCTTTCAAATCCATCTCCGAATTAAAAGAATTAGTGCAGACAGAGATAGCATTGCTCTCACCTTCCTGGCCCCAAATGCTTGTTTTCACAACTGCTTCGAATAAAGGTGAAAAACAACAACTTAAAAGGGCCCCTATCTAAAATAAGTCTCTCTTACAAGCTTCTCCTAGGAACATTTCCAATACTGAATCACCAGTTGGAAAAATGACCAAACAAGTGTTCTTTTCACTTCATTCTTGTTGTTGGTGTATGCTTGACATTAAGACTGACAGACTACAAAGTGTTGATCTGATTAGTCTCACCCTCGGGGCACTACATGAGATTTATTTCAATAATTTCAAATCTATGCCCCTATCCCCAAATTCAGCAGAAGATCAGACTGATCTTTTACCAGATCATAATCTATTGCTAGCCTTTTCCAGCCTCAATGCCCTCCAAATTTGCAGACTTCATATCTCAAAAGTTCTTCAGATCACAACTGAAGATTCTGGGACTGCAGCCCATGGTTTTGGAAGGGGCCTTGTTTGGAGAAGACTGGTACATGCAGTTATAACTGCATAGAGGAAATATACATTTTCCCCTTCCAGTCTACCCCTGGTTCAAATGTTAACACCAGGGACAATATAACTAATTTGACTGAGCTCCAAACGGAACGCAAGAGATTGACTTAAGCTGCAAGGCTTCAAGTTACTATTTATCTTCTCAGAAACAAGCCCCTCTGTGAACAATGACATGTACTTCCAGATAAGCATGTATTACAGCCTTCTCCAACTTAGCATTCTCTCCAGGTAGACTGGAATTCTAGAATTCCCAACATGGTTAGTGCCAGGTTGGAGAAGGTTAGTGCACAGAATTGCAACCCACACCTTGTATCTTAGCAGCCAGAAGTTTTACTTAGCCCTTTCCAATTTTGAAAGAATTATTCAAAGTGCTTACATTTGTAAGCATGGGTCTCTGCATTATGACTTCAGCCAAGCTGCAACTCTCAAGAGCTGATAGCATTACCAGGTCCTGTGTTTGACATATGGTACAATCATATCAATTACATTTATCACCTTAGTGTAGTACTTACTGTTTTTTTAAAAGAAAAAGATAATCATTACTACTGTGCTTATAGATAACATAACATTTAATAGAATGTTAGAGGCACTTAAAGTACATGTTTCATTTGTGTGTATCTTACATCAAGAATTTTAAGCAAAACACCTTTTTTGAGTTATTAATATTGTATTCAATTAAATTTTGTACAGTAACCAGAGAAGACACATTTAAAATCTATCTCGATCACATTCATTAGAAAGCTTTGGGATATTTAATCATTTTAGCAGTGCTTCCTATCACCATAAACTGGACCCAATCCATGCAATCATTGTGAAAATATGTATTACAAAACACGTTCATATTATAAAAACTATAAAGTATATATTTTAACCAATATTTCTACAATATCTAAATGTACTCTAAAGGGCATCTGATATATACGTAGTTTCTTTTTCTGCTTTTCATATCAGGTATTGTCTTGCTATTGCTTCTCTGGTACTTTTCTTAATGTTAACTAACATGAAGTAACTAGCTGTACCATGCCAAACAAAACACAGCACAATTTATGCTATTTTTCACAACAGAAGCATCTCTTCCAGTTTAGGCATGATGTACTTTTATAAATTGGCACCTAGCAAATAAACTCAGGGATTTTATTTTTCCATAATTAAACAAAGATTTTAAAATCATTACAACTGTGATCTCTACCATGCCACCTTGAATCCAAGCTCAAAAGATCTCAAACATTATTTTATACTGCCGTTTATGTTTAGGCTTCTTCCAAGGAACAAAAATTTTGGGGTGTGGTTCTTTTTTAAAAAAAGAGTAATTTTATTAAAAATGAACAAAAAGATAAAAACTAATGCAAACTAAGAAAAAAGATGAAAGTGCAGAAAAGAAAAAATATAAATTACCTTCCCGCCTCATCAAAACAAATATTAAGTTGGTAACTTCTCTTAACAAAGGTGGGTTAAGAAAACTTTAAGAAATCTCTCTTTCTCCCATTACTTATCTCTTATCAATATACAGATCCCAAAAGCCTCCCTATTCAGTCCTAATCAACAAAAGTCCTTTAAGGATTATCAGAGGTAAATAAATACTCATACACAAACAACACACATACATATACCTTGATCAAATAAACCAACTTCATATTCCTTTATTTTTAACAATCCTATTTGTTAAGTTTCTTTCTTCTCACTGTTTTTCCCACAAGGGAAGGGTCTGCTTTTTAAATCCCTTCACATAATGTCCTAGAACTTGATTTCTTTTTGGTTTTTTCCTTTGGCTTTTCTCACAAAATTCTTCAAAGCTTTACCAAGTCTCTTTTGTAAATCCAGTGTAGGAAAGTTAGGGAAGTCATTCTTTTGGTTTATTTTGTCTATATTCATTTTACTTTATTAAGACATCAGCTGGTTTCATTTGTATATCCATAGAAACAGTGGGGATACCATTCTATTAAAAAAAAACTTACAAGCACAGGGGCAACATAGAAATAAGACACAGATTTTCTGCTTATGGAGAGAAAGAATAAAAAAGAAGCAATGTCTAGGATTACCGAAGAACCATTTTTTCCTCTCTCTCTTTTATGATGGCTCAGTGTAGACCTATACTAAAAAGATACAAGTGTCAGGGCAAGGGTATCTAGCATTTAAGGTGGACTATTAAACCTTGTGTAATAGACCTCTTTCATCTAGAATAGATGCTACTTATTTGAAATGTTCTGCATGGAAATGAGAACTCAGATATGAGAACTCGGAGAACATGATACTTTCATGTCACTTCAATTATTTCACCACTAATGGCTTCACAAATACCTATGCTGAAGAAATGTATGAAAGGATTTCCCACAGAATGCCCAGATTCCACTTCCTAGTTGTCATCAGCATGATATTTGAACAATATGTGAGGGAGTTCTATGCAACATATAATGTGTGAAGGAACTTTCTGCTGATCAGGATGCATATAGTAACCCTCCCTTAGTATCCAGTGCAGAAAATGATATACAATGGATGCTGCGTACATCCTTGTCATTCATTGATGAGCAAGGCTGAAAACGCTCTCGTTTTCTACTTTTTAAAAAGGAATTTCCAGTTGTAGCTTTTTTGTGGATTCAGACAGACAACATAATACGGTGAAGGATGAAAAAATGCTGAGAATCCAATTCAGCACAAAAGGCTGCACGTTTTATCAGGCAGTTGTGAGTTAGCCATAATTCTGCCTGTTTTTAAAAATTGAAAAACTATTAAGTAGCAGTTTCAGAGCAAGCCAAACCCAATATCAAATATCTATGGTTTGGAAAAAGTATAATCATTTGGAACAAGTCTGACTTACTGGAGGAATAATGCACAAATAAAATACTCATTTTGTCTTTATTTAGTAAATCTGAGATATTATTGCGCAAACTGAACCATATTCATTCATGCAGATTCTGCATAAATTATCAAGCCAGTTTATAATAATTGATAGATTCATTTCCTCCTTTTATATCACTTATAATTTTTAATTACAAATTTGAAGTTAGGTGCTTTAAACACTGCACAAAAATGTGCTGAAATGTGTCGTGCGGTTTTAGCTGTTTATTAATGCTTACAATGTTATGTTTACAATAGTATCCAACTTTCAATTTATAGAAATACTAAAATTAAATGCTCAAATATTAAAATTAAAATTGTGTTTATAAAATAAACATTTTGCCAACAGAAATCCAGCCTTGGTTCTTAAATTGTATTATAAAAAGAATAGGAGCCTGCATTTAAACAATTCAATATTACAACATGGTAGTAAAACATTATTGTGTACTGTATTTTGAAGACGACTTTTTAAAAAAGTGTTGTTTTTTCTTTCTGCTTGCTATGAAGTGCAGAGTCAACAGAACGGGCATTCTGATGCTTGGACATCTATGCATATATAGAATAAAACAATATTTCAGTAAACAAGTTTACTTGATACAGAAACTGAATTTAGATGATCTCATTTTATCTGGAGAGATTATGGTTAGATTATCAGACTGAAAGTATATATTTATTCATTTTTAGCCTACATATCAAGTTACTTTGTATACTGCAAGTGACAAACCCAAATTCTTCCACTCAACTAGAATTGCAATCTCATATGAACCAGGAAACTATGTTTAGCACAACTTCTTTATTTTTAATCTTTTAATCGTGTGAAACAAACCACTATATCTACAATGTGTTTTAAGGCACTTTTTATTCTCTGCTCCAAAGACAGTTACAAATATTTAAACTGTTATTACAATAAATGTCAGTGACATTCCTAAGTCTTACCTTTAGCAAGATTCAGTACAGAAATGTCTATTCATAGGGTTTTTTCCTATGTGTTTTTTTTTTAAAAACCTCTTCATGAAGATAATGTAGCAACATGGGACAGGTATAAGCTGCTTTGTACTAGTTTCAGTATTTATTTTTCCCACTTTTTGCACTACTGTTCACTCCAGCTTCACTCCAGTTCCTTCAGTGAAGAAATATTTTCCCCCATCACCTAATCAATTTTTTTAACTGAGATCCCTTAAATTATAACCTACTGTATACAAAGCACATGGATTAATGAATTATATATTTTCCCACTCCTAGTAAAGTGTTTGCATAGTTTTTTCTCCTTAAGTAAGGTGTTAGTAGGTGATGGGCTTCCCCAATCTTGAATTAAAAATTAACACTCTACATCTGACAAATATGTTGGATTTGCAATTAGGATGCCAATGAAAAGGGATTGATTTGATGCTTACAACAAAGATTTTTTGTATGTATGAAAACCAGGAAATTAAGTGCACCTGGGAAAGCTCTTAGTTGCTTCCTTGAATACCTTTTTAACTAGTTTAAATATATCACTATGTCTTAAAACTTTAATGTAACTAATTTAATTAATGAATTTGAAAATATGTTCTAAATCAAGAAAGTAGCATATTTACTGCAAAAGGAGAAAAATAATATTCAAATTAAATTATACTATTTAATAAGATATTCTTTTATTAAACTTGCAAGTTTAATTCAACTAAGTGACCTTTAAATCCCACTTCAGAGTAGCATCACTATTAACCAAATTTTTTTTAGCCAGGATGACTAGTGAAATTCAGCAACAGGGGTCAAAGCCTGATGTAATGAAGGAGAAAAGTATGCTGTCTGAAGAGGCTTGGTTCTTTCAACAGGAATTTAAAAGTTATAACACAGTTGTGTAATTAGAATTGAGTAATTTCATGTTTGGTTTTATGCTTTGGAATATTTTCTAGTTTAAATCAAGTCCTAATCGTCTAGATATTTTTATTAAATGGGAAAGGGAAAGAAAAAAATAAACTCAAAATGGCAATCTCCCCCTCAATTATACAATGAAGTATTTCTAGAAAATAACACTTAGAGCACTTAGTCTTATATATTACTCCATAGTGCTTTACAGCATTCTCTAAGCTACGGGTGTCAAACTCGTGGCATCACATTGCCGTCATGTGAAGTATACAATTTTTTCCCCTTTGTGGAGCTGGGATGACTGCAGCCTACATAAGACGTGTCTGGCTTGCGGGCCACCAGTTTGACACCCCTGCTCTAAGCAATTTATAAATATCATAATATTGCCCCCAACAATCTGGGTCCTCACTTTACCAACCTCGGAAGAAGGCTGAGTCAACCTTGAGTCCCATCAGGATTGAACACATGGCAGTCGACAGTTTAGCTGCAATACTGCATTCTAACCACTGTGCCACCAAAGCTTCTCAAAATTATGATCAACAGGAAATAAAAACACAACAGCATGGGTTTAAATAAGAACAGAAAAGCTTCAAACTAAAAACTGGGAATAATGGAATAGATGGATAACAGATTTTATAGTTGTATGAATAAATTTATGTTATGTCTCTGTACACTCCTCTATCTGACCTTTATGGCTCTTTGGCACTTGTTTCTAATTTTAAATTCATACCACTCATTATCAAGCAGCAAACATATGTCTTATTTCAAAAGCATAGCTTGATATTTCAAATCCAATCTGCAAGGTATATGGGGAGAAAGCAGATTTTTAATAAATACATACCAGACTCTGGTTTTTAGCATACTTTGTAATTTAGATTCCCCTAAGTAGATAAAGAGATCTATTTGTTCAGCATCTTGTTTTTGAGTTTCTGCAGTACATTCCTCAGACAAAAAAGATAATTCTTGTAATCTTCAATCAGTATTAACCAGCAGTGGAGTGGGGGGGAGGCAAATGGCAGCTCAAATATGTGACGCATGTGAAAAAGGAATGAGTTATGTATCCCAATGCTCCATTCATCATCTTGCTGATTTTTTCCTGCCAGTTCACCCCCAGACAACTCTAATTTTAACAGACAGAGGTTTGGTGGGCTGTGGATTAGGTAATTGTAGCCTAAAACATGTTGACATCAGGTGGGAGAAAATACTATTAAATAAACTTTATTCCCATCCTTTTTAAAAAAAAACTTGACATTTTATCTCTGTAGTGGCCCCTTTTCCCCATCCACCCCAAAAGTAAAGTCAGAATTTCAGATGATGATTCTAAAACTTCTGCAATAAGAAGCTGCTGCAGCAATTTTTTGCCTCCATATTTCTATTTTATAGGAAAAGATATATTCTAGTAATTTATAGGTGCTCTGAAGATTAACTACAGGCTCACAATAAACCCTCAAGAGGTTAACCTCATCCTCTTAAGCTTCACACACTATAGATACCACAGCCAAGGAAAGGAAAAATAATCCAGTGGTTTGCTAATCCTTTAGTCAATCACCTCATGCAATGGCACAAAGCCCCTTTAGATGCCAACAACTCAATCTGTCTCACCAATACCATCAATCCAACTGATATATTTCACAGAAGCATGGATAGCACACCTCTGAAGGGTAAGAGGAAACCTTTCTATCATTAAAGTATTAAATTCTTTTTCACCTCAACTAAAATATCCACAATGTCATGGACCCAAAAGATACTCTTTAAGATGTATTTCTACAGTTCATTTTTAAAAAACTGCAAATCTGTACCAATCTCTTAAAGTGATCTAATTTTCTATCAGTGTGGTCATTATGATTCTAATACAAACTTTCTTTAATTGTCCTAATTGTTGACTGTGTTTTCCTCTTACTCTAATCTCGTAAAACTTTACTAAGAAATCTATTTAAATGTCCACTCCAAGAAAATATTTATCACTGTAGTTGGAACATTGAAATGGGAAGAGAAGGATTGCTTCAGTTGCCAATTTGCTAGTTCACTTTCTAAAATGTAAAATTAGACATTTCAATCTCATTATCCTTCAGAGCAAATGTGTGTGATGTATGTGAAGGTATTCTGCCTATGAGCCTTTTTTGCCCTATGTTCAAATACACAGTCTCAACTACTTAACTGCATACACTTGCAGATGAGCATTCATACTAGTACAGACTCCTGAAAAAGGAACCTGGACACTTTTCAAGAGGGTTACATTTGGGTGGGAGGTGTTTGGGGGTTGTTAGACTCTGTTCTATCAGGATTTTAAATGTACAGTTCCAGATCTAGCTTCATGAGAACAAACTCCACCTCCCAATTTTCTTAACTGAATGTTTCCCAACACACCTTCCTCACACACCCTGTGCCTTAATTCTTCTGTGCCAAATGGAATACAGGTCTAGGAGTAGGTCATTCCCGACAAAGAATTAAGGGCACCATTTAGAAGCAATTATTTTCCATGTCAAGCAACAAAGCTCTTTAAAAAAAAAAAAAAAGCAACAACTTAAATCTCACTAAGCATCACTAAAAACACAGATCTTAACTATTTTCATGCACTTATTAGGAACATACTCAACTTTCCCTTCAATTTGTTGGCTCTCTACTGCTTCTACTCTCATGCAACTTAAATTTCTTGGCCTTTGCTTAGCCACTGGCTACTTGATTTGTACTTCTAATGTTGGAGAATTCAGCAGCTGATCTGCATTTTGAAAAGACTCATGATGTTTCAGGCTCACAATAGATGTCTAAACCGTTAAATTACTATTTCTTTTATTAGCCTGAAAGACACTGCAGTTTAAGAGCATGGCCTCCACTATTGTTCTTTATACTAAGTTGGGTCTCTGAACAATACTGACAGCTGCTATTAAAGTGAGCTGGCGTTTACTTTAGTGCAGCTGCCGCTTGTAAGAACAGACCGACTCCTGATGCTTTCTCCCCTCTAGGGACACAGGCTGACACAGTGAATGTTCAATGAAGAGGAGCAAAGGGCCAGTGAATTGTCAGCCCAATTTTATGCTATTCCAATTTTCCAGAGTGCACCCAATCCCTTTCAAACAAATCAAGCATATGTCAGAGCATGAAACTTATTGTGCAGCACAGGATAATTATTTGTGTATACAAATGTGCAGTGGAAGAGATGATCTCTTGCTGGACCAATATCTATGTGTAAAGTGAGACTGCAGTTGCACAACACTTTTTGGATTATAACACAATTGTTAGATCAGCTGTAGCTGTTAGATCAGACACTACCTAGATTGGGGACAAAGGCTGGGGAAAAAACCATGATGCTTAGAAATAGTGAAAACTAAAATATAATTGACGATAACATATTAATGCCCAAGTTTGTTAGAGGGCTGATATCCTGTGCCACTGAGAGACACATGGCTGAAATGTGTAGTCATGAATAGCTTGCAGAAAGTGGATAGGAAAAAGGTTTATTTTCTGCTCTCAAATTACCAGGTATAATCCAATGTAAAGAGCTTTAGAACAAATGAAAGAAAAGTCCATCTTCACAAGCTCATAACTAAGCCACAAGATTCATTCCACAAGATGAGATGTGGGTGGTTTAGATACATCAACCAAGGAGTGATTTACCAAAAACTATTGTTGATGGATGGAATGTTACTTTAGAATTTAATGTTATTGTTAATTTAATGTTATTGTTGATGATGGAATGTTACTTTAGAATTTAAGGCAGCATCTCTCCAAATAACATTTGCAAGAAACCTGCAGGGAGCAACTGCAAGAAAAAAGCAAACTTCAGCCTCCTGTTTGTGATCACCCTTATTTGATTTAGTCCAGTATTTTATCACATTGAAAAAATGCTGGACTAAATTGGTCCAATTTGACAAGGCAAATCTTATTTTCTTGCTAAGGAGTATGCACTTATTTTTTAGGAGGAGTTCATTGCATAGGAGGTGAACCTCAATTTGCAGTCTTTTTTTTTTTAAAGTGCTGTTGTTTCACTTAAAATGAAATCACCATATTAAATAAATGGATGGTAGTCTTGTTCCTTTAAAAATACACAAGAATAAAAAAGTAGGGTTTGTGCTGAAAGGATTCAACTGAAGTTAAGTCTGCAAATGAATCAGTATTGTCCTCTTGGCTGCTGGGCTCTCTTAAGGAAAAGGTAGCATCGTACAAAGATGTAAGCCAGATGCTCCACAAAATAGTCATTGTCCAATATAAACATTTCCAATGTATTTTAAAAGCTATTTTTAGCTGTGTCAGCTAAACACACTTGCACACATAGAAAATACCCAGTTGAACTTTTGAATTAATTCCAAGTAAAGACATCATAGGGACAAGTCATAGGTCATGAAGACAAATAAAGACTTTTGAAAAAAGGTAGTTGACTGGATGAGGCAAGCAAGAAGAACAAGGACCTAGTTTGGGGGGGGGGGGAACATGTGTTTATGCAAAGCAAATCTGTGGCATGTAATAAAGCTGCCTGAATAAAATTTAAGTTGAAAATCTACTGACACTTGCAGGGAGGAATGGCTATTAAAAGGAAATGAAGGTCATTCTCTCAGTTTATTTCACCTAATTGACTGCCAATAGTTTACCACAGATCTACAATTCAGAAATTGATTAAAGCAGAGTTTTCAAGCGGAGGATCATCTTTTAATCCTCCTTAGGTCTTGTGGGGATGGGGGGGGGAGTTCCCCCATCTCCAGTTGGGATGTAATTTTAAGCACATATGGATTAACCGGTG
>JAEANM010024258.1:0-11191 GCA_017656035.1 Myanophis thanlyinensis
TGGTACGTTGCCTGTAAGTCTTTCGGCCCTCTTGGCTGCCTCCGATGTTGTTACAGCTGCCTGGGAGTCCTTTGCAGGACCCGGAAGTCCTCATGCTGTTTATTATTTGTTCACAATAATGTGAAATCACACCTGCCGAGTTCTTCAGCTAGGTTGGCATTCACATGCATCAAGCCTAGGATGTTGAATCAGTGTTGTATATGTGTGGATCTGAATAGTGTGGTCTTTTGCAATTGACACATGGAAATTTTGTCAATGTACAGATTTTCTAAGTGCAATTCAAAAAAAATTGGTACGGTACCCAGTGTACCAATGACTACTTAAGCCTATCACAACCAGTTTATGCCATAATAATCCTTCAATTTCAGTTTTCAGGTCTTGATACTTTATTATCTTCTCCAATGTTATGTTTTCTATGCTACTATCCCCTGATATTGCCACATCAATTATCCACATTTTCTTCTTTTCAAGCACAGTTAACTCTGATATGTTACAATTCAAGGCTTTATCAGACTATTCAGAAATCCCATAATATTTTAACCTGTTCATTTTCAACTACTTTTTCCACTAAATGTTCCTACCAATTTTTCATTACCGGCACATGATCATTTTTACAGATGTTCTAGTGAATAATGCATATAATTGTAGGAGAAATCCTGTCACACGTTCAGGAAACTCATTCACGTTCAGGATCTGCCTCATCATCACCTTGTGTGATCTTCTTGCACAATTTGATCTACTGTTTCTTCTTCTTTGCAGAATCTGCACTTTGAATCATTTGGACAAAGGTCAAATCAATCTCTATGGGGACTACCGTAGTGATTGTATCAGGCATAAGAAAAATGGCCCAGACCCCTAATATTTGATGATTTTTCAGTTCTGGCCTTGACTGCGTTAATTTAAATATCTTGCTCTTACACAGCCAAAATCAAGCCTTCGATATTTTTTTTTTATTTTTTTTAAATGTTCCAGTTGTAAACCATTCCCAGAATTTATCAAGCTTTCCCCTTGATCTTTTATAGAAATTGACCGTGTAATGCTTTTCCTTGCCAGTATTCTGTTCTTGTCTCTATTACATTATTTCAATATTCATGTTTGTTCTCTGCACATTCAGTAACTTCCAATTTTTAACTTGCATCAGTGCTTGTTCTTCACTGCCTCATGTGAAATCGGCCAATATATGTTTTCTTCTTCAGCAGTTTGTTTGCCTCGAAGTAAACCTTTTGTCTTCCTTTTCTGCAAGGCAGGTATAATCTTATCAATATCACTACTGGGATGTTCTGCATAGGGAATAACCATAAGCTTCCATTTCAGCTTGCGTCCAGGTAATAATTCCAGCAGGATATTGTACCACACAGGTATGGCCCAGGTGTTGATGACTTTGATGGTGTTTCTATCATTTAATTTTATCTTTAGCACTTTTCTTACTCTTTGTATGTATTCTTTACTAATCACCTTTTTAACTTATCCGTGATCAATGTTGTCTAATTGTAAAATAATTGTAGAGTTCATCCTGATGACTCCTGGTGCTTTGGCTTTTTAGCATGTCAATTCCATTAGTGATTTTAATTTAATTTAATTTAATATCAAGATTTCTATACCGCCCCATCTCCCAAGGGACTCCACTTTATTTACCCCACTTTATTGCTATTGTATACTTTTCTCTAGCCCAAATTCCATTGCTTTCTCTGTGCTAAAAGGTCTTACAGTGTTTATCAATTACTGGATTTCAATTTCTGATCTGACATAAAGCTTCATCCATATGTTGGACGTGTGAGATTTGGGTAGCTTTTGTTGTTGTTGTTTTTGCTGTGCGGTAGCCAAAATTTGTTTTCTTCAAAAAGTGGGATCATAATAATAACAGTATTATGGTTGGTTACACAGTCATCCAGATGTTTAGCCTGGATTTGGCATTTTTATCCAAACTTATTGAGTCTTCTCAAGGACCTGGGATAGGCAGAGTTTGTTGTTTCATGTTGTTAAAAATATCACTGCAGGATGTAAACTGTTCCAAGTAAAGCTGATTTTTGGAATTGAGTGATGGTGATTTTATCAATGTCAATAATGTTCAAGTGGTGCTTCAGTTATTTTGGCATTGCATTCAAAGTCCCTATTGCTATTGGTACTATCATTGTTTTCGCTTATCACTGTCATTCTACTTATATTTGCAGGTCTTTGTATTTTGTGTTTTTCTCCAGTTCGTTCTCTTTTATTTTGTTATCTCCAGGTACTACAATAGAATAGAATAGAACAGAATTCTTTATTGGCCAAGTGTGATTGGACACACAAGGAATTTGTCTTTGGTGCATATGCTCTCAGTGTACATAAAAAGAAAAAAATACATTCATCAAGAATCATAAGATACAACACTTAGTGATAATCATAGGGTACTAAATAAGCAATCAAATCATACTAGGAAACAATAAACAATATAAATCATAAAGATACAAGCAACAAAGTTATAGTCTTAAGTGGGAGGAGAGAGGTAATAGGAACAAGGAGAAGAAGAATAGTAATACAGTCTTAGTAAATAGTTTGACAGTGTTTTGGGAATTATTTGTTTAGCAGAGTGATGGCATTCAGAGAAAAATGTTTGAAAGCTTTGTTTTCAGTTGAAACAATTTATGTTCAGGATGTGAGTGGTCTGTAGATAGTTTCCCAGCCCTCCTTTTGACTCGTGCAGTATACAGGTCCTCAATGGAAGGCAGGTTGGTAGTAATTGTTTTTTCTGCAGTTCTGATTATTCTCTGTAGTCTGTATCTGTCTTGTTGGGTTTCAGAACCAAACCAGACAGTTATAGAGGTGGAGATGACCGACTCAATAATTCCTCTGTAGAACTGGATCAGCAGCTCCTTGGGCAGTTTGAGCTTTTTGAGTTGGTGCAGAAAGAAAATTCTTTGTTGTGCTTTTTTGATGATGTTTTTGATGTTAGGTGTTCTTTTTAAGTCTTGAGCTATGATAGAACCTAGAAACTTGTTGATACTGTGTTGTCTAGTATTGTAAGAGGTGGTAGTATAGAAGGGTTTCTCCTAAAATCTACCACCATTCCTACAGTTTTGAGTGTGTTAGTTCCAGATTGTTCCAGTCACACCACAAGGCTAGTTGTTCAACTTCCCATCTGAATGCAGATTTGTCATTGTCTTAAATGAGACTATCACTGTTGTGTCATCTGCAAACTTCAGTACTTTAACAGATGGATCTTTTGAGATGCAGCCATTGGTATATAGAGAGAAGTTGAGAGAGCACACAGCCCTGGAAGTGGGGGGGCTGTGCAGGAATCTGATGTGATTCTGCTTAGCTTCACCTGCTGCTGCCTGGCTGTTAGGAAGCTTATGATCCACTGACAAGTGTGTTCAGGTACAGCTATCTGATTTAGTTTAGTTAGAAGAATATCTGGAATGATGGTATTGAATGCTGAGCTGAAGTCTACAAAGAGGACCCTTGCATAGGTCTTGGGAGATTCAAGATGTTGTAGGATGTACCGCAGAGCCATATTAATAGCATTATCCACTATCCACTATCCAGACTTTTATATAATATCCTATCCACTATCTACTAGTATCTACCAATACTGGTATTATATATTATATATAAAATATGATATTTTATATAATATCACTATCCAGCCTTTATATAATATCCACTATCCAGACTGTTTTGGGTTTCTTATGAACAACTGTGTTGATGAGATTATGTGGCAGGTGTTTGTCTACTTGAATTGTAAAGGTCCAGGGCACTTTAGCCAGTGGTGGGATTCAACTAATTTAATAACCGGTTCTTCCTAATGGCTGTCTGGGTGAACGTAGCTGGGAGGTCATGTTACTGAGTGGGTGTGGCCAACCCGATATCACTCACTGCAAGGTGAGATGTCGCAGGCAAACTAATGTGGCAGTGGCAGTGGCAGTGGCAATGGCTGGAGCCTTAGTGCGGAAGCAAAGCGCCCTTGTACTTACCTTTGTGCAGCAACAGCAATGGTGGAGAGAAGCAGCCAGGGTTGATCCTCCAGTGCCTCATCTCTTGCTGGGTCTTGTTGCCCAACAGTCAGGGGTTTTTAAAGATTTTTGCAGCAGGAAATGGCGAGCGGCTACTTCCAAACTTTGTTGGTGCAGCTGGGCACAATTCTGCCCCAAGACACTGGTCTGCCATGGCTGCAGCTGCCTCATTGCCTGCTTGAACGGCCTGCCACTGCTGCCACTGCCTCATTGCTGGCTCAAACCATCTGCTGCTGCTGCTGCCACTGTCTCATTGCTGGCCCAAACTGCCTGCAATGAAGCGGTGTCAACAAGCAGTTCAGGCCAGCAATGAGGCAGTGGCAGGTAATTTGGGCCAGCAATGAGGTGGTGGCAGCAGCAGGCGATTCGGGCTGACAATGAGGCAGCAGTGGTATCAGGCCATTCAGGCCAGCAATGAGGCAGCGACAGTGGCAGG
This sequence comes from Myanophis thanlyinensis, assembly GCA_017656035.1. NCBI lineage: Eukaryota > Metazoa > Chordata > Lepidosauria > Squamata > Homalopsidae > Myanophis > Myanophis thanlyinensis. The sequence continues at coordinate 4,429 of JAEANM010024258.1, forward strand.
CCATTTGGGCGGCTACGACAGGCCTTGAGGTGGAGTCATACCCAGCTGCACCAACAAAGGCCGGAAGTAGCTACCCGCCATTTCCTGACGCAAAAACCTTTTTAAAAATCCTGACCATTGGGCATCAAGACACAGTAAGAAATGAGCTACCAGAGAATCAGCACTGGCTATTTCTCTCTACTGTTGTTGTTGCTGCACAAGGGTCCTCAACCAAGTCATGCGCACCTGCACCAACAAAGACTGGAAGTAGCAGTGGGAGGTGAAGGCTGCCTTGAGTGCAAATCCCAGTGGTGGTATTAGCTGGTTTTCGGAACTGCACAAAAAATTAATAACCGGTTCATCCAAACCAGTGCAATCCAGCTGAATCCCACTTCTGACTTTAGCATTTTCATTTTCTATTACTTTGTCTATTTTGTGGTCCCACCCATTCTTGCTTGCAGGCAAGTGTATTTCTTGCAAATGTTCCAATGTACTGTTGTTACTACTTTATCAGGCAGTTGTTTGTACTTAGTCTCTGCAATCTTCTTGTAACAGCTAACTATTATTATGATGGTTTGTCAATCAACACAGGAAGTCAGATGTTTAGACTGGATCTGGCATTATTATCCACCTCCTGAACATTATCATTATTATTAATTATTATATAAATGTAGACCACTCAAGCTATGTATTGAAGATGAAATAAAGGCTGGATCGGGAAGACACATCCTTAAAGAACAATAAGCAAAGCATCTTCTAGGTATAGTTAGAGAAACATGTGGATATCCCTACAGTCATATGCAAGGCTCATATGCAATTTGAATCTTAGTGACTCAGGGCTGAGCCACATAATCAGGTTATGCCAGTGCAATGACGGGCACTAATTGTTTCTTGAGATTAGGAACACATGATGTCATCCTCTCCTCTCCTCCCACCCACTGGGAAGGCCACCTCCACCCATCTCCCTGTCCACATCAAAAGAAGCATTTTCCAACGCAATGCTGGCCCAAGCCATGTGATCTAATTCTCCTGCTGTACTTTGCTAGATTAAAAAGCAAACTCCCTTCACTATAGCTGGCAACTGTGTATTGTGCCAGGACCATCCTCATCCCTCTGGTCACTGGTCAAGACTCTCCATGGTTATTTCATCTCAGACTGCTGAAGCAGTAAAGTGCTGGCCTTTTTTTTCACAGGTTCATTGCTAGAACAGTGAAAGTTGAACATATTTCACAAATTCCATTAATAGAGGGAGTGGAATGCATCAGTCAGAGGCCAATGGAACAGCAGGGCATCAATGGTGGCCAAAATGGAGGAAAAGGTTCAAAAACAGAAAAAGATCTCTTGAACCAGCTGCATTTCCCTCAGCCAACATCTAATGGTTCTCGTGACATCTGAAAATCCATATGCAAAGGTACTGCCATATAGATGTAGTCACAAATGTCCCCTGCTAGCCACATTTAGCCATGATGATGATGGTGATGGTGATGGTGATGGTGATTATTATGATTATTATGATTATTATGATTATTATGATTCCAAAGTCAACCAGATGCTCAAGTGGAATTTGGCCATTTTGTCCATCTGTTAAGTCCTTACAACGAACCTTAGATAAGATGTTGTTGTTTAATCATATTACAGACATCATTGCAGGAATAAGCTCTTCCATAAAGTTGCCTTTTGCAGCTGACTTGGTTTTCTCAATGCCGAGGATTTTCAAGCGGCGCTCTGGATGTTTTGGGATTGGCACCTATTACTGTTGGTATGTTTTGCCTTATTTTACCACAGTTGTCCTTCTTCTGTTTACAGATCTTTGTATTTTGTGGTTTTCTCCAATCCTTTCTCTTCTGTTCTGCTTGTCTCCAGATATTGCAAATCCACTTTTGTCTTTTATGAATGAAAGCAAATGCAAAGGATATATGTTGCAGGATCCCGGTTAATGTTGGGGGTTTCCAATCAGAGTCAGTTACTGGGATCAGAGGTTTAGACTCATGCTGTAGCCCAGCCTCAGGGAATTTATCTCTCTCTCTCTCTCTCTCTCTCTAGAATGTGTGCACTAGGTTACCATCAGCTTACCAGGTACTTAGGAGCCAAGGTTGCAGTAGCACAAAGAGACTACAACCAATGACTTAATAGCCTGCCATCAACATCTAGTTAACAACTAAAAGCTACACACAACTAGGCATCATAAAATATGTACACAACAACCCAGCACAAACATTCTGGAGAGAGAGAAGTTCCCTGAAGTTGGGCACCAGCACAAATCTCAAAGTTTAGAAGACTAAACCTCTGGTCCCGGTGACCGACTATGATTGGATCCTGCAACTTTTGTCTCTTTCTTAGCAACCATTGTTAAATCTGGTGTGTTGTGTGACAGATACATATCTGTTTGAATTCTAAAGTCCCAGAGCATTTTAGTTTCTTCATTTTCTATTACTTGGTCCATTTTGCGGTTGTACCAGTTCTTGCTTGCAGGCAAATGGTATTTCTTGCAGATATTGTTGCCACACTGTCACATTGTTGTTTATAGTGTTAGGGCTGGTCACACAATCAGACAGTTATTAATATCATTTTATCCATGCATGCATATACCTACACACACACACACACACACACACATTCAAATCAAGGCATGACCTGTGTGTCCCCAAAATCCTGAGTTGAACAAAGGTTGTTTAATCATTCTGTCTCTTTGTAGCACTGTGCTGCTTGTTTCTAAGACACTTTGAATTCTTTATAAACATTAATTTTCACAGCCTTTTACAAGGCAGGCCAATAGCAGGATGTACAGGGAAATGGGGACACTCAATTACCTAAGTAAGTGAGAAACAAAGTGACAAGAATGAGCCACACAGAATGTCCTGACAATGACTAACTTCTGGCCAGATTAAAGACTTATATTGGAGGATGTACTGTGACTTTCCATGTCAGGATTAGGGGATATGCTACGGATGGTGTGATCTGACATACTGATTTGTCATAATCTGTCAAAAAGTATTCCAGCAATAAGAAGTAATAGCTTTTTAGAAAACTATTGCCACATGCAAACAAGGCTTGGATAGAGATCATACCCAGGTTTTGGGTGAGGCGCTTCCTGCATAGAGATTCTTTAATTCAATCTCCCATCCTTTGAACCAGGAGTCCTCCTCCTCTTGGGCTGTTCCACTGAATGATGGCCCCTCCCCATGGAAATTCTCAGCAAAAGTCTCCCAAGTGAAGGGCTCCTTCCAGCTACAGCAAGAAGGAACTAGGTCAGCATTCCTCAACCTGAAATCCCCAGTTATCTCAGACTACAATCCCCAGAATTCCCAGTTTTATGCTAGCTGGGATTCCTGGATATTGTCATTTGCTCCAAAGATGTCAGCTTGAAGGAATCTGTGCAGGGATGAATCACAATGTTTCTGATAGGGTATATGTGTCCTTTATTTGAGATATTTTCCACATTTTCTCTTTCAATCAATTCTCTTTTTTTCCCCTTTCATTTGGTGATGTAATTAAGGTGCAGGTAAGCTGGAGCTGCTCTTTGTGGCTCTGTGTGCAGCTCATATCAGAGGCTGGCTGAGCTTAAGGTCAGTGATTCCCAAACGTGACAAGTTTAAGTTGGGTGGATTTCAACTCCCAAAGTTTCATACTCGCTGGGGAACTCTAGAAGTTGAAGTCCACCTCTCTTAAACTTGTCAAGTTTGGAAAATGCTGGTTTAGGAGGTTTTTTACTTTTCTGGAGATAGTTTTAAACATTTTGTATACTAAAACCTCTGTAGATGCTAAGAAGACCACAGATGGAAAATGCCACTTCTAACATGTCACACATTTTGCTCCCAACTAATACTATTCCAGCCATTGTATTAATAGTAAGCTACTTGAAATAAAATGTTGGACACACTGATAAAACATTATTCCAAAGAAACACAGAATGTGATGGTAATCTGTAATAATTATAAGACAGGAAAATCTCTGTGGCACTTCAAATAAAGAACTGGGGAAGAAACTGGCATGTTTATGACTGTAAATTGTAATAATCCATTGTTCACTTCACGTTTGGCTCCTAGTTTTTAGGAGTGGTTCTCTAGGAAAACCCTTTAACACTGTGTTGCATGGGCTCCAGCTCCCTCTAAAGGCCTGAGTTGGAAGTACATCTTATAGCAATGAATTTTAACATTACTTTCTTCAAACTCTTCTGCTCCTGGTTGATAGGAGCTTCCATTCAGATTACTGTACTTTTTCCTTTCCATCCTGGGTCTGGCTCCATTTTTTGTTGATTCAGGAAATAGTTAAAACAGGATTCTTAGCAATCTGCAATCCCAGCAGCAAGTTCAAGGTGTTTTATTCGGAAAATAAACGGCAGACGCGAGGCTTCGTTGTGAAATCAGCTCTTTTTATTGCATAGAAAAACTCAGTCAAGAACAAGAACAGTTTAAATTGACATCTATTTATACTTTATACAAAGCACGCTTTAGCCAATCAGAGAGCAGGATTCTCCCGCTCTCTGATTCTCAGCGCCAGACTTGGTGTCTACAACAAACCATATATGGTATAGAACACAAGGCCTTTTCTTTAGTATTGTGTCGCTATCAATACTTCTATGTAGTCTATGTATTATTATAATTGGACATGTGTTATACACTCAACATTTATTTAACAAATTTACATGGTTGCTCATGTCACTTAATCATGACTCTGGGAGACTTACAACAATCATTTATTTAATTGTTGGACTCTAAACATTCTGGCTAGGCCTGCGTTTCCCAGCCTGAGCCATTTTAAGATGTGTTTAGGGTATTCTGGGAGTTGAAGTCCACACATCTTCAAATGGCTCTAGTTGGGAACCACAGGCCTAGATTTTCATAGTTAATATTTTCTAAATTAGAAAAAAAAACTGGCTTGGTGCCTTCTTGCATCACAACCTGAATGGTTTTCATAACACAAAAAAAAGGATATCCAGTTTCTGTTACTAGATTTAAGAATAAGAAATAATTTTAAATGTTCGCATTAAGCCATATGCATTACAGTTCTCCTGTTCCCTTAAAACAAAATCCAATCTCCTTTAAGGAAGGTACCAAATGATAATAACCATTCTGGAAAACATATAAAGGACTCTTCTTGTTTCTATCCAGGGAGGAAATTACACTATTAAAAATCACACTGATTAATAAAAATCTTAAGAGTTAATTTCCTGAAAATTAATAGGTAAAATCCTGTCACAGCATTCCGCTTGCAAATAAGTCAAATCACAATATAGTAGGCCTCTTGTTTCCCTGCCAACAAAGGGACTTAAGAAGGCAGGAAGACTGCAAGGGGTGTGTGTGTGAAAATATGAAGAGACAAGTTTGGGGTGTGTCAGGAATGAGCTTTAATTAGAAGGCAGATCAAGCCGGAGCTTGCTTTTGGAAACAATGCTTTTGACATATCTCTTAGCTGCCTGACAGCAGCCAAATTGAACAGGAGTGGGTAGCACATGAGCTTAAAAGCAAGGCGAGGGAAAAGATAGCCCTAAAAGTTACTCATGCAAGATAAAACAAGTAAACCAGAGAAATTTGGGGGGGGGGGGGGAGTGTGCAAGTGTCACCACTGAGGAAAACTAGGGGCTTTTGTATTATCTAATTAGGAATTCAGGTGAAGTGCCAAAGTTTGTAGAAAATTGTTTTATTCAGCATTTCAACCAATAGGTATTGTATTTAGGGCTTTTCAGGGGAAATGAAAGGTCCCAATTAGACCAAGCACATTATTTCATGTCAAATAGTGGTGTAATACTTGTCATATAGGCATCTTATCTAAACAAATAATAAACAAATAAATAAGCTTTTCTGACTGACTGAAGATCAGCAATCAGGAAGAAGCCATATCTGAATAAAATATATTTCAACTACTAGGTTTCCTTTCCTTTCAATATTAAAGAAAACCTTCCTGATGGTAAGATCTGCACAATAGCAGAACAATATACACACCAAAATTGTGGTTCTCCATCTCTGGAGGCTTTTAAGAAGAGCTGGGTAGCCCCCACTTCTAGATGTTTTAATTGGGTTTCTAGCAGAAAATTGGATTAGATTATCCTTGTAGATATAATTCTCCCTTTGACCTGTCAGCATTACATTTCAAAAAATGCTGCTCTCCTCCAGAAACGGCCAAAGATTACAGCTAGAGCAGACAGAACAAGGTGACACCTTGTGGCTCACTGAGCACAGAAAAACCCATTATGTTTTTAAATGTTCAGGATGGAACATAGTTGTACTTGGCCATCTTAACAAAATGCTGGGTGGGTGTTCATCGGTCATGGCCAAGTATGTAACGTAATCTAATAGTGGTTCAATTTCTCATGAGGTTTTGTCATAAGATTGCAGGCATGTTTATGAATATGTAAGTTTCAAATTACACAGAGAGGGTGACACATGTGACACAACATGTTTCTTTTCCTTATAAAACATGTTAACATAGAATTGAATAATATACTCCATAGACACAGACATATAGAGCACAGTAGTGTGATACCAAGGTGCCTAACAATACTTGCTTTTTCAACACAAGAGAGTGTTGCAACTAGCAGATGATTTCTTTTAATAATATCAATTTTATGGTTAAGGTTTTTTGAATTTATTAGGACTTATTCTAAAAGAAGTATTGGAAGGATATGGATGTGACTTTAAATGTGCAGTCTTCAGTTCAAATCTATCTGATCTTTAATACTGTTTCCATGAGTAGGGTGAGTGAGGGAGGGTGTCTTACCTGCCGCCTTGAAAGAGGCGGTGGTGAGACCCCTCCTCAAGAAGCCTACCCTGGACCCGGCCTCATT